>CM062279.1:26908049-27173049 GCA_031216635.1 Dissostichus eleginoides | reverse complement strand
AAATGAAAAGTGTAATTTACTGACCGCCCTCACAGCCACAGCCACCAGAGGCCTTACGCAGCGTCCACACGGCGGCGTGTGTTGAAGCTTGCCGGCGGGCGTGTCTGAAACTCGACCAACAACCAATCACATGAATCTCCCGCCCCGGACACACAAGCACGCGGTTTGATTGGCTAGAGCTTGTACTGGCATATGATTTGATTGGCTGACGCTTCCGCCGAAGCTTCAAAAGTTGAACATTGCTCAACTTTTGAAGCGAGCAACGCCAGCAAAGCGAAGCAACGCTCCCACAATGCAGTTCGGCAAAGCGTGACGTCACCCCATTCAAAGTGAATGGGCAGAAGCGTTGAAGCTTCAACGCACGTCACACTTCCTCACCTGTCCAAGCCCCCAGGAAGTGCGCCGGACTCTGAGGAAAATATTCGTTGTGCCCAAACAGCGGTACTACAACTTCCGTATCAGTCGCTGGGCCCGGAAAGACTTTTTCCCATTGACTAACATCGGGAAAGAGACGTCTGTAAATCTTTGGATAATTTTTTTTAAACTAAATAAACTACCCAGTGTGAACGTTTGTATAGCCCTTATTAAAAACATTCGGTCCTCAAGTTGTAAAATGTGCTAATATTGTTATTCTGAGAGTTATTTTCCTCGGCATTATGAACGTGGATCTAACCCACGGGACCGCGCTGCCCGGCACGTTCATGTGATGTGTTCAGTACTACATGAGTTTTAACTTTACCCATGGATGCACAATAAGAACGGATTATATGATTATATGAATACTTTCGCAACGTTTCGCTCTCTCAAAAGTTGGGCCATTTTGTCTTCATGCGCCAATGAGCAGCTCATAGGAATGAACGAGGCCCCGCCTCCCACGCTGTATCCAGTTCTTATTATACATCCATGCACCTGACACATGACTCCACCTGCCCACCTGCGTGTCATTAACCAATCACCTGTCAGTACTTGTACCCCCAGTTGTTTCATGGATTTACTCACCAGCTCTGAAACCTGTACATTTAAGATATGAGATCCACGAAGCACGGGATATTTTCTCCAACTCGTGCACATAGCAAAAGTAAAACTGTTCTTGACCACTTTATCAAGGAATGTTTTGAAGAAATAACAAGATTTTGTGACTAACAAAGGTGAAGGAAGTTCTCAGATCTATAAATCAGTAAAAGTAGAAACACCACAACTGCATTAAAAAATGATTTTATATTTTATTTTGTCATTAAAACCATAAAGAGGTAAAGTTATCGAACAACTCTCTTGGAGGAAAAAAACTGTTTTCCTCCAGTATTCAGTATCTTAGGTAAATAATTTATTGAGTACCTCAAAATCGGACTTTCTGTTAGACTGCCCTTTTTTGATGGAAAATGTAAGTTGTTTTATTTACAAAAAATGCAACCAGATTTACAAAAAAACTGAAAACTACGAGTGCAGTTTGCCTGAATTTAAAAGACGAACTTGAAGGGAAGAGGATTAGAGCCACGGGGGAATTTCTTTTTGAGATCTGACAAAGTGTTGTTTGTTTTTTTCTAGTTCTGAGAGAAAATTCAAATGTTGAGAAAGAAAAAAATCAAGATTCGGAACTAAAATGAACTTTCTGAAAAAAAATGCACATTTCTGAAAAAGTCTAAATTCTGTTAAAAGTCAAATATCTGAAAAAAATACAAATTCTGTGAAAATTGCTGAAAAAGTCAATAAAAGTCTAATAAAATCAAAAATCAAGATTTCAAAATAAAGTTAAAATTATGTGAAAAGTATTTTAAAAATGTCGAAGATAACTCAATATCCTGAAAAACTTTAAAAATACTGGAAAACAGTCCAAACTAAAAATCAAGATTCTGAAAAAAGTCAAATTCTTTGAAAAAGTCAACATTCTGTGAAAAAGTCAACCTTTCTTAAAAAAGTCAAAATTACTTTTAAAAAGTCAACATTTCTGAATAAAGTCAAACATTTTGTGAAAAAGTCTAAATGTTGAAAAAAAGTCAACAATCTAAAAAACAGTAAAGTCAAAATGACATACAGTATATTTGTACGTATACAAGACTCAAGTTTGAAAGAAATGACTGGTTATCTCTATCTGAATATAAATATTTTAATTATATATTGTATTTGATATTAACTGCATGTATTAGCGTTTCTATGCTCT
The DNA here is from genome assembly GCA_031216635.1 of Dissostichus eleginoides. NCBI lineage: Eukaryota > Metazoa > Chordata > Actinopteri > Perciformes > Nototheniidae > Dissostichus > Dissostichus eleginoides. The sequence continues at coordinate 27,170,891 of CM062279.1, read as the reverse complement.
TTAATGTTTTGTTACAGAAAAAAATATAAAAAACCATCACACAATAACCACGATCGTTTTTCAACTTTAACCGAGTCGTTTAAATTGACCGTATTTTATAAAAATTAAGTAAACTGTGACCTATTTAGTAGTGAAGTTTAAGGAGTAGTTTGCTTTCTCAGCAGCGTTGTAATGAAGCCAGTAAATCAGTGTACAGTGCGGCGGGGTAATCTAAAGCAGGTTTGGTTATTACAGCCGGATATTGTTCCCATGGGAACGGAGCGGTTTATTAAACTGTTTAAATGTCGCTATTAAAAAACCTTTTCAGATGTTTCAGCTTTATTATTTACGTGTGCGGCCTCCGGAGAGCTGACGGGTGATTTCATGATCCTCGGATAAAGGAAAGGAGGCGTTATGAAGTCAGATTGAACTGTGTTTCATTTAATACGTTTTAGATTTAGCGAGGGAATAAGGGTTTAACATATTTATCCAACTTTTCCCGCTGTATTTAGTTAAAAGCATTGGCTTCTTTTTCACTCCTTTCTCCGTGTGTTTCTTAGCAATATTTACTGAGAAACAGAAGCTTCTTTGTGTGTTTTCAGGTGTATTAAGTGCAGCTTTTCTACTTTGTTTTCAGCTACATTTATTGAGAAAACATTAACTTTTTAGAAAAAAGATGTATTCAGTCAATAACGTTCACTTTCGTTTAATTTGTTTTACTGTTTCCAGCTGTTTTTAGAAACACAAGTTTCCTTTCACTTCTTTCCTGGTTTTTGATGCATCTTGAAAACATTTGGAGCTTCTTTCTCACATGTGTCTCCGTGTTATCAGCTATAGAGAAAACAATGCATCTTTAATTCTTTCTCTGTTTTCACCTGTATTTAGTAAAAAAACATGAGTTTCTTTAGCTTTTTCTCCTGTTTCTCACCTGATACATCTGAACACACTGGCTTCCTTGTCTGTTTCCCCCTGTTTGTACTTAGAAACACTAATTACATATTTATATATACTGTACAGTGTATATCCCCATGTTTCCAGCAGCATTAAGTGAGGGAACATTGCCTTCTTGTTCACTTCTTACTGTGTCTTCAGCTGTTCTGGTTGAGAACGACGGTCTTCTTTTTCAACGTCACTTGTAGTTTTACACACACACACCCCGGCGGGGGCTATGGGGCTTAACAGGTTAAACACACACATTTAAACACGCTTCATTACACAAACAGCATTTACATTCCTTTATTGTGAAACGCAGGTTAAATATTTTATCATCCCAGAGGCCCACATTCATTCACTGATCAATAAACCATAACCGGTTTATATGGATCAAACCAGTCGTGTATACAACACACACACACACACACACACACACACACACACACACACACACAGACACACACACACACACACACACACATACACACACACACACACACAAACACACACACACACATACACACACACACACACACACACATGCTTGAATCATTTATGCTCTGGTTTTAAAAACTGGCACCAGGATATTAGCAGTAAAGTTACCCATTAAAATGCACACACACACACACACTAATATTACCATACACATATATCGATTAATGATTTATAACCACATTAATCACGAAAAAGGGAACACACGCGTTAGAAAAATACTCATAAATGAATAAATCTTTTCTGGGTCGTGCACAGAAAGCAACCTAATGATGAACACCTTTATGCTACACACACATTCCTGTCAGTGTTTTGTGTATTTAAGCTCCTGCATTATAGATGACTGACACAACGGCATCATATCTGAACCTCAACATCCTGCTGAGTTTTGTGTTTCTTCCTTTTTCACAGGCTGACGTGCAGCTGAGTGTTCCTTCTTCATGACCATGAGGAAGAAACGCATAAACAACCACAGAGACCCCAACATGATCCTGTACTGTAGCCCTGATGTGGTGAGTTTTGGAGGATTTGATTTAATCTGTATTTTAAAGAGTACCTCTCCTGCTGATGTTCAGGTGTATATCAGTATGTAGTGTCTCTACTTTAAAGAGTACCTCTCCTGCTGATGTTCAGGTGTATATCAGTATGTAGTGTCTCTACTTTAAAGAGTCCTCTCCTGCTGATGTTCAGGTGTATATCAGTATGTAGTGTCTCTACTTTAAAGAGTCCTCTCCTGCTGATGTTCAGGTGTATATCAGTATGTAATGTCTCTACTTTAAAGAGTCCTCTCCTGCTGATGTTCAGGTGTATATCAGTATGTAGTGTCTCTACTTTAAAGAGTCCTCTCCTGCTGATGTTCAGGTGTATATCAGTATGTAGTGTCTCTACTTTAAAGAGTCCTCTCCTGCTGATGTTCAGGTGTATATCAGTATGTAGTGTCTCTACTTTAAAGAGTCCTCTCCTGCTGATGTTCAGGTGTATATCAGTATGTAGTGTCTCTACTTTAAAGAGTCCTCTCCTGCTGATGTTCAGGTGTATATCAGTATGTAGTGTCTCTACTTTAAAGATTCCTCTCCTGCTGATGTTCAGGTGTATATCAGTATGTAGTGTCTCTACTTTAAAGAGTCCTCTCCTGCTGATGTTCAGGTGTATATCAGTATGTAGTGTCTCTACTTTAAAGAGTCCTCTCCTGCTGATGTTCAGGTGTATATCAGTATGTAGTGTCTCTACTTTAAAGAGTCCTCTCCTGCTGATGTTCAGGTGTATATCAGTATGTAGTGTCTCTACTTTAAAGATTCCTCTCCTGCTGATGTTCAGGTGTATATCAGTATGTAGTGTCTCTACTTTAAAGAGTCCTCTCCTGCTGATGTTCAGGTGTATATCAGTATGTAGTGTCTCTACTTTAAAGAGTCCTCTCCTGCTGATGTTCAGGTGTATATCAGTATGTAGTTGCATTTGAGATAATAGATCATAATAGTCTACCTCCTATATGTTTACTCTTATCAATATTCAAATGCTGAGGAAAAGTAATTGAAAGGGGCCCAATTATGATCTGAGAGGCTTTTCAGAGGGTTTATTTAGCTAAAAAAGTTGCATTTTCTCCAGATATTTAAGCTTTTTACGACAAAAGTGGAATAAAAAATAGTTGAGGGGAACAAGAAAGAAGCACAAAATGGAAAAACTTGCGTTAAGTACAAGCATCTCAAAATATCCTAACGTTATGAGTACTTGTACGTGTATTGTTGCAGCTTTTAGCGCATCAGAGGTGTGAAAATGTTCAGAGTCTGTTGTTGTAGCAAAGTTTAAAGTAGGGCAGCGAAAAGGCAGAACAAAGCAGAGAGAGCGCCTCGGTAACTTTTCCTTTTTAAAAATACATGAGGCAGCGCCCGCCACTCCCCGCATATCAAACATTAAGGAGCAGCACACACACACACACACACACACACACACACACACACACACACACACACACACACACACACACACACACACACACACACACACACACACACACACACACTCATCTGCACCTGAACGGTAAACACAGGCCTGAGAAAATGCTTTATTACACACAGAATACGTACAAAACTCAAGCATAAAGGGACGTTGGACACCCTCAGTTTGCTACGGGACGTTTTTACATGCGGTCAGAATGAATACAAACAAATCAGGAATGAGACGTTTGAAGATGGAGATTTCCGGAAGAGTTTGTGTTACCATTGGTATTACATTTAGTGGAAGACAATTACTATTAACAACTCTCTCGCCATTACCCCGTGCTACACATCAAAACTGAGACAGATATGGTTTACAGTATTGTTGTTTGTTAGGAAGAATAAAAAACATTTTACAAAAGGTTTGATATATTTTATACACATTTTGTAATCCCAAAAGGTTTAAAAGCATAGAGTGATGACATATGTTTTTGTAGGTCAACCCCGAAATTAGCATCGAAAGAACTCCCTCGATAAAAAGTGGGGATTTTGGGTTATTGCAGATCCGTGTCAAACAATCGCTGACAAAGTCAAAATGCTAAAGATTAGCTTCAATCCAACACAATGAATGTATTTAGAAAACGACCATGCCAAAGTTTCATAATCTCTGTTAGGTGGACGGCATGGCGCTGAAATATGTCATACATTTTTTATTAAGGGCATTCATTATTCATTATGATATTCTACATTATGCTTGTTTGTTCAATTATTCAATAAAACCTTTTTTTTTTATTATTCTTTCTTCTTTTTAAAAAAAATAAAACAATATTCAAAAAGGGTGGTTTTATAATCCACACAAAACTAAAATGTACATCCCAAAATGTAAAAATCTCTTACCTACAATGCGTATGAATCGTCCAATATTCGTCTATAAATATACTTTATTAATGATCTAATCCCAAAATTAGAACTGTGGAAACCTACCCCACGTACGAGTTGTCGAATACTTGTATCTTATAGTAATAATCTTATCTCAAAATAAAAAATGTAGAAACCAACCCACGTTCAAATATTCGTGTCGAGCTCAAACATGCTAATGGTTAGCCCGGACTTACAGCAAGAAATGGAAGAAATGCATCCTAAAAACCATGATATTATTTAGAAAAATATGTTGGGTTTTAATGCAGAATCTATGTGTTGGTTCATATTTAGTTTTGCCTCAGCTTTCAGCCTCAGAGGGACTTTGAAATCCTACAATTAATATATCTGATACCTACCCTAATACCCTGTTGAATACTTGTATCCTATAGTAATAATCTTATCTCAAAATGTAAAATGTGGAAACCTACCCACGTTCAAATATTCGTGTCGAGCCATGCAGCCTCAAAAATAGGTTAGCATCGATCCAACTCAAGAAATGCCATGTGTGTTATGCAAAATATTATAATGCAAGGAAAAACTGAATGCAGAAACTATTTGTCGGTTTAAACTAAATCTCCCATTAGCTTTTATCAACATAAAAAATGTGGAAACCCACGTTCAAATATTCGTGTCGAGCCATGGAGGCTCAAACATGCTAATGGTTAGCCCGGACTTACAGCAAGAAATGGAAGAAATGCATCCTAAAAAACATGATATTATTTAGAAAAGCATGTCGGGTTTTAATGCAGAATCTCTGTGTTGGTTCATATTTAGTTTAGCCTCAGACGGACTTTGAAATCCCAAAATTAATATATCTGATACCTATCCTACGTACGAGTTATCAAATACTTGTATCCTATAGTTAATCTTTTCTCAAATAAAAAATGTGGAAACCTACCCACGTTCACGAGGCTCAAACAAATGGTTAGGAAATGGAAGAAATGCATTCTAAAAGCCATGATATTACTTAGAAAAGCATGTTGGGTTTTAATGCAGAATCTCCGTGTTGTTGCTTGTTCCCCCGGACAGACGGAGCCTGTTGCTCTTCACGATGCTAACGTGCTCTCAGTCGACGGTCCCTCAGGCGACTTGCGTCTGAAGCTCTGGAGAGCATATGGTCTAAGTGCTGCTCCTGAGGCGGAGAGGACCGATTTCATTTGAGTTCAGCAGGAAGTGGATTTCCGTGTAAACCACATGGCGTCTGAGTCTGAGAAAGGATTCCTTGGCAGTGGTTTCAGAGCAGTTTGTGAATCAGGTGGTTACCGTTGTTAACATACTCTGAAACCACTCGCTCTGAGCTCCTCCGTCATGTCTTCACGTATTTTAAGTGCTCCGTCATGCTTTCACCCTGCAGCTGTCTGCTGGGGAACATCCCTCCTCAATGAATGAAAAATGAATGGATTATTTTTTAATACAGAACTCCTTAGCTGACTATTTTCTCATGTGTTTCCACGGCTGAAAACGTTTTCCTGTCGGGGGTTTCTGCGTCCTGCAGCTGGTTCTGCATGAGATCTGCAGAGCGAGGGCGCATTGTGAAGCACAGAGGAACAAACTCACCCTCTACACATAGAAGTGAGAGGAGGACTTTAGAGTTGATTAGCCTCTATTTGAGTCTTTTCTTGGAGGTATTGAGTCACACTGCAGTCGTTTTGAATGTTTTTTTATAGACCTACTACAATAAGTGGCAGCTATAGTTGAGTTGCTTTTGAAACAGTCTTTGCATGAATGAATTACAAAATATGAATAATTTCTCAACTATGTTATATAGTATTTAGTTAGTTAACATTATGGCAAATGTTTGTAACAGTTTTCAAATACAGACAAATGTTTTGTTATAAAGTCATCGTTTTATAAGACTGCATAAAAAGGCAAATCCTCACATGAAAGGTAAAGTGTGTGTGTGTGTGTGTGTGTATGTGTGTGTGTGTGTATGTGTGTGTGTGTGTGTGTGTGTATGTGTGTATATGTGTGTGTCTGTGTGTGTGTGTGTGTGTATATAATTAGTTGTGAGTTGTCTACAGTTATCTACTCTCCTCTCTGCAGCTGTCTGCAGAAGCTCTTCACTTCCTGTCTTCCTCCTGTAATTATTGGTTAGTGTTCACTCACTTTCCTCCTGTGTGGCAGCCGGCTGACAGGACACCTGGCCACACACACACACACACACACACACACACACACACACACACACACACACACACACACACACACACACACACACACACACACACACACACACACACACTGCTGGCTGACAGGCTGATGTATGCTAACTGAAAAGTGCAGAATGTGTTCATAGTCCTCTGGAAAGAGAAAGAAGAGAACACAAATTCACACAGATTTTTGAAACAAAAAGACAGTTTGAATTTTCTTTTTTCAGATTAAAGTCAAAACTCTGAGAAAAAGTCTGAATATTGAGAAAAAGTCCAAAATGAAATACGTGTCCTTCATTCTCTCCGGATAATACCTCATTGGTGTTTTAACAATATTTTCATCGTTAGATTAGATAAAGCTGACAACCTGCCAAGTCTCTGTCACACTTCTGTACAGCGGGATCATTACTATATTATATATATTATTTAATCTATAATATTCATATACAAGTCCAACACATATCTGTAATAGACCATACGTGCAGCAAGACTTTTGAGTCAATTATGTAACTTCTGTTAGATTTTTGTTTTGTAATCAGGTTTTGTGTCTTTTGTCTTATTGTTATCACTTGTTTCTTGTCATTTTTTTATTACTTCTGTGTTTTTTACGTTTTTGTGTCTTTTGTGTATTCCTTTCTATCATTCATTTCATTTTGTGTGATTTAATTTGCAATTAATACTTTATTTGTTGCGTCATTTAAATGGCAAAAACAGTTGTAAACACACATCGTAGTAAAGACGAGAATTGGCTCTGCAAATTCTGTGTGTGTGTGACCACTCGTCGCCTTCATCGTTTGATGCCTGTTGCCATGGTTACAGCTCTCCGATGGTGGAGAGAAATCCCAAATTTTTCTTGCGACTCAACACTTTTGGTGACCTGCAGAGAGAGAAAGCATTAGTAACCCCCCTCTCTCTCTGTATTCACTCCCCCATTCATCCCTCTGAACTCAACCCTGCAGGTGTGTGTGTGTGTGTGTGTGTGTGTGTGTGTGCGTGTGCGTGCGTGCGTGCGTGCGTGCGTGCGTGCGTGCGTGTGTGTGTGTGTGTGTGTGTGCTTGTGTGTGTGTGTGTTGTGTGTGTGTGTGTGCTTGTGTGTGTGTGTGTGTGTTAGGGTCTGTCTGCTCCAGCTGAATATTATGAATATTATGATTATGCAGATAAAATAAGCTGGTCGCAATACCAACATAAAAAATATTGTTTGTATTCGTCATTTTTTGACGTTGCTGACAAAACTCCTGACCCGAAAACAAGCAACGGAAACACAACAATCTGTCTGTTTTTCATCTTAGCCTCTGACAACACTTTCAAAGGTCCCCCTTTAGAAACCCAGTTGTACAGACAGAGATGTCTCCCTTTTAAAACGCTGCATTCATGCGCCGGTGGGAAGGTCCGACATCAGGACTTAAATAGAAACCTGCGACAGGGAAACCAAAAAAGGCTTGGGGTCTGCTCCTGCTCTGTTATCTTCTGGTATTTTTGTCTTTTCTTGTGTGTAACCTTTTGGCATAATTATTTGTTCATTTTGCGTTGGATTATCTGGGTCATTTTTGTCATATTTGATCTTTTTGTGTCATTTTTATTGAATTTCTGTGTGATTGTTATTATTGTTGTGTTATCCATGTGGCTGACGACTACATAGATAGGAGCGTTAGCCAATAGAAGTGCGAGTGTTACATAGTGATGTAAAAAAAAAAAACTTTGAGTCCAATGGAGGCTTTTCAGGCAGGGGACACAGAGATGTTAGCCTTTGCAGACCATCTACATGTGTAACGGGTCACAACCGTAAGCGACTTGTTATCGATCAGGAAACGGACAGCGAAGCATCTGAGTGTGTTTTCTGGCATTTACATGTCCTTTACATCTTCGTTGCAAAACCTCAACAATCCTCACTTAGTAGTCCGTAGTATATATTTATACATACTAGCTTATTTAGACAAATAGAGAAATTATGAAATGACAAAGAAAATCTTATTTTTAAGTAATCACACAAAATACAAACACAAACATACCTGAGAACAAACACAAAATGTCCTTTACATCTTCACACACTTAGCGACATACATCACTTTCATCAACTTAAATAGCCGGTTTACACACAATTGTAATAAACTGTAACACGATTCCTAGCACAACCTACCCTCAGCAATCCTCACTTCAGGGGAAAGCGGAAATGAGATACAGGAAGTAGAAAACGATGTGCAACGGGAAAGTGTTCCCACTAGAAACATTACTCAAAAATATTAAGGAAACAATCTCATAAAGATGAAATTCACAACTTATTGTAAATCGTAATTTATAAACTAATAATTATTTATACAGATGTTTAACTCCGTTACACATGCACTAAAACCATAACACACTACATGAAAGGGAAAGACCCAAAAAGCATGATAGGGCCCCTTAAAGTAAATGGTGTCTCTGTCCGGCCCGCCCTTGATTGATTAACACCTGGTAGATGTGGGGGTCTTATCGTTAAGCATTTACCATCAAATAGTGAGCCAGAAAACAAAAACAAAGACGATTTCCACTTTAATGAGCGGCAGAAAAGCTGCTGAGGAATGGAAATTGAAAACTGAGCCGCCGGAGACATTATGTGGGCCACATGGAAGTATGTGCAGCGTAATCGAATTACACACAAAGAGGTGTGTGGGAGAGCTTTGTATGAGGAAGAGGAAGAGGAGGGGGTTTAGAGGTTTATTGGATGACAAATATAGGTCCGCAGGCCTGCATTCACTGATGGACAAAAGCTATGGATCCTGCATCAGATGCACAATAACCTCATCTCACAGAACGGAGTGTGGCTGCATGATAACTGATTGATTATTGTGCTGATAGACAGGAGAGGAAGTGTGTTTTCAGAGTTTAAATGTAGCTCAGACAGCCGCTGCATGGAAAAGGATGTAATATAAAAGGCTATTGTTCTGCTTGTGGTTGCAGATTTTTTATTTATTTGTTAAAGTGGGTGAGAAGGCATGTGAGTGTGTGTGTGTGTGTGTGTGTGTGTGTGTGTGTGTGTGCCCATTAGTGTGTGATTTGTTGCTGACATCTGCATCTAAAACCCTCCTTTTGTCTTTACTTCTGTTTCTTTGCAGCGTCTCGTTTTCCGCTCCTCTTTTCCGTCCCTTGTAGATTTGAAATCTGATTATTGGAAAATCTGAGGAAAATAGCTTCCCACAATCCCACGTTTTTAACGCATGCCTTTCTTTACTTAACCAAGCCTTTTGACTTCATGTTGGCTTCACATTTACATGATTTAGATTAAACCCTAACCCTCATAGGCTTTTATGGCAAACTTGCATCTTCAGAAATATAATTAATATGCAGTGTCTCCATCACATAAAGTACAAACTAACCAGCAGCTGTGTGTCACCTCGGTGTCAGGCTCATGCCACAAAGAAAAATGAAACTAGATGTTTAGTTTAGAGTGACACCAGCAGAATAATATTGAGTTGAGTTTGGCCTTCAGCACTTGTTTGATAAAACACACTACATAAAAGAGCGCAGACTCTGTTTGATTCGCAGTATTCCCACGGAGCAGGAGGGACATACAGACTTTATTCTTCAAAGCTTGCTGCAGGTTTTCACTCTCCTCTCTAACCAGTTTATTGGCAATTTCCTGCGCCTCTCCGAGAAGCCGTACACTGTGTTCTGTGTCACAATGATGAAGCAAGCCTGGCAATAATAATGTTTTAACCTGCTTATTACACTTAATTCAATTTTGCAAGTTATGAAGAAAATAAATTAAAATGTGAAAGCCTGAAGCAGAATGTGCAGTCCTTCAAAGGCCTCAGTGAGTAATCTCAGAGAAACATAATCAGTTTCAGAGCAAATGTCTTCAATACATCAGGTCAACAGAAGAGAATAAATAATGTCTCTCTTCACGTCAATCACCAGTTATCTGGAAACACTGTAATATAGAAGTATTCATGCTCAAGTTATAAAGTTACATCAACTATATCATGTCTGATGAAGTACTCAGATCTTGTACTTGAGTAAAAGTAGAAGTACTCAGATCTTGTACTTGAGTAAAAGTAGAAGTACTCAGATCTTGTACTTGAGTAAAAGTAGAAGTACTCAGGTCTTGTACTTGAGTTAAAGTAGAAGTACTCAGATCTTGTAGTAAAATTAGAAGTACTCAGATCTTGTACTTGAGTAAGAGTAGAAGTACTCAGATCTTATTCTTGAGTAAAAGTAGAAGTACTCAGGTCTTGTACTTGAGTAAAAGTAGAAGTACCCAGATCTTGTTCTTGAGTACAAGTAGAAGTACTCAGATCTTGTACTTGAGTAAAAGTAGAAGTACACAGATCTTGTAGTAAAATTAGAAGTACTCAGATCTTGTACTTGAGTAAAAGTAGAAGTACTCAGGTCTTGTACTTGAGTTAAAGTAGAAGCACTCAGATCTTGTAGTAAAATTAGAAGTACTCAGATCTAGTACTTGAGTAAAAGTAGAAGTACTCAGATCTTGTACTTGAGTAAAAGTAGAAGTACCCAGATCTTGTACTTGAGTTAAAGTAGAAGTACTCAGATCTTGTAGTAAAATTAGAAGTACTCAGATCTTGTACTTGAGTAAAAGTAGAAGTACTCAGGTCTTGTACTTGAGTAAAAGTAGAAGTACTCAGATCTTGTACTTGAGTAAAAGTAGAAGTACTCAGATCTTGTACTTGAGTAAGAGTAGAAGTACTCAGATCTTGTAGTAAAATTAGAAGTACTCAGATCTTGTACTTGAGTAAAAGTAGAAGTACTCAGGTCTTGTACTTGAGTTAAAGTAGAAGTACTCAGATCTTGTAGTAAAATTAGAAGTACTCAGATCTAGTACTTGAGTAAAAGTAGAAGTACTCAGATCTTGTACTTGAGTAAAAGTAGAAGTACTCAGATCTTGTACTTGAGTAAGAGTAGAAGTACCAAAGTGTAGGAATACTCTGTTACAGTAAAAGTCCTGCATTCAAAATGTTTCTCAAGTAAAAGTAGAAAAGTATTCTCATCAAAATATAGTTAAAGTAGCGACAGTAAAAGTAGTCATTGTGCAGATTGGTCCATTTCAGAATAATATATATGATGTGTTTTATAAATCGTAATGCAATAAAGTCCCAAGTTAAGTTTAAAGTTATTTTGCTCTGTTTTATTCTTAGGGATGGATTTATGAACTTCAGAGATTGATAATCCTTCAGCTGGTGGCGTTGAAAGAGATCTCTCTGATGTTCATTTTATTTGAATTTAAGTCGCCACCGGCCAATCAAATCGTAGGATTATGACTATCCTGCCTTTAGGAAACACCGTTCCTTTGTATTCAATCGAAACCCTTTTTAAAACTCACTTCCATCTATTTTTCAGATCATCACGAAGAGAAGTGATCCTATCCTTGGGATTGTTCGAAAACAAAACAAAACAGAATAATGTTGGACCTTTAGGAAAGAGCAGAAGGAATAATCCATAGATAAACGTATTCAGAGTGCATTCAAACACTGACAGCCGGTGGAAACTAAAACATATTCATGATATTCCTCTATGCAGCATATACTTTTACATGTAAAGCTTCTCAAGGGAGGAATTAGAGGAAGGGGCTCCTCTGTTTGGGTGTGATGGGGAACTCCCTCCAGGCAGGAAGAACTGGATCTGACAGCAATTAAGCCGATCCACCTAGAGCTATGAGACCATATCTGAGCGTGAAGTCCTTTAATGTGGAAGTTTACCTCTAAGCAGCTCCCTGGTCAAGAGAGAAGTCATAACTACTTCATTAGTGGGAGAAAAGAAAGACCCTGTTACTGGGGCTATTCCAGTGAAGGCGAGGGAGAGGAGGAAGACAAAGAGGATGATGATGAAGGCTTTGCAATAATGAGGCCAAGTAAGCAAGCATGCCAAAATATGTCTGCATCATCACAGCCTTATTAAAGCTCGCTTCAGGGGGAAGGAAAGTCTGCAAACTATGAACGAAATGTAAGAAGGAAACGGGAGGAAAGTGGAGAAGAGGTGAAGAGTCCTCCGGCAGCCTCGTTTGAAGGAGGACAGGCGGAGAAAATGTTGCATTCTGGGAAGGTGGGCGTTGCAATGTCCAGGTGAAGTGCGATTGGAGACGTGTCAGAAAAGGGAGATAGAAAGTATTACCGAATAAGCCATGTCGACGCTGGGTTCATCATCGGAAGCTGGGGAGGTTAGTTTGAGTGCACAAGAGCTGAGAAGAAAAACATGATTACCGACATGCATACATCAAAGTTGGCCAAATAAAAAGGAGGAACATGGTAGGACTCTACTTAATGCACTGTTATCTTTATTTTTGGTCAGAAATCTGTCAGTGGAAGAGGTTAAATGATAGTGGGTTTCAACAGTATTGTACAGTGGCCGACGGCACAAAACACTCGAAGAAACGCACGTACAGCGTCATAAACGATGCAAATGTAAAACTATGTGGCAAAACACATGAAGAAAGATCTTCAGAAATTTGACAACATGCAGCATTTAGAAAACATTCAGCAACTTGATGAAGCTGAACAACTGTCTCTGTCTCAGAGTTAGTCGTCTCATAACTGAAGTGTTTGTCAGTATATCTGAAATCACTAGGATAGCTACGTTAGCTAGCTAGCTTACAGCAGATCTGCAGTAACATCAGAAGGAGTCATGTGATATTTGAATCGTTTCTCTTAATGGAAATGTTTTGGGTCGTTGTAACGGATATGCACATGTTCGCAACCAAAACGTTGTGATCTAATTTTTCCAAAGTGCTGCGATCAGAAAACAGCATTTTGGATCACTTCCTGCTATTTGGTCGGATGATCTTCTCCCTACAATTTAACCGCATGATGTTTCTATTAAAGCAGACCTCAGGTTGGCATGTTAAAGCACCTTGAGAGATGAATACAGCCTGGCAGAGTCTTGCTGGAGATGGTGGAACAACACAAAGACTAGGAAGCTCAGGATTAATCCAAAACACATTGAATAGAATCAGTTGTTCTATTTTAATGCCTACATAATCTTGCTTTGCAGGAGACAAATACATATTAAATCCATCTGGACTTGAAAACAGCAGTATATTAATGTGCAACCCATGTTTATTTCTTCCTTTGTGCCTATTGAAGCAGAACCCCCCCACGCAGCCCTCCCACATATCTCTACTGTCTACACGTTATGAACATGTGTTCATAATCCATCAACCCCTTTCCGGGATTACTGTAAAGCTACAGAGGGCGGGGGAAATTACAAAAATGTCCACAATGTCAGTGAGCTGTGTAAGGACATTTTGTCCAGCTGCTGCTGACAGGAAGTGATGTTCGGACTGGAGTCTATGTACATTTAACGAGTGGATGCTTCAGTGGGGATCAAAGCTCCTGGTGTGAGCTGTGGTGAGGTGGTGTGCATGAATGACTGTGCACACGACAAATGAGAACATGGACAATTCTTGGTCGGCCTATACTGAGAGAAATGTGTTTCTGAATGAGAGTTTGAATAAAGAAGGTTCTGTTTTCAGTTCAGTCTGTGTTCCTGTCTGACGGATTATCAAAAAACGACTTGCCAATCTTTATTAAACTTGCTCAAAGTGTGTATCATGAGTCAAGCATCGTTGGAAAAATTCAAAAACTCTGGTGCAGGTCCGCCCATCTAGTTGTTCTAGATCAGAATACCTTTATTAGTCCCACAGAGGGGACATTTACGAATCTAGATATTGTATTTATAATGTCAAAGATGCTACACGCCTTTATTGGATATTTATACTATTGAAAATCTTTTGGCCCATCTTAAAGGGGCCCTATTATGCTCATGTTCTGATTGGTTAGCTGGCTGGCTCTGCTGTGATTGGTCAACGGCTTAGAGCAGGGGTGCCCACACTTTTTCAGCATGGGAGCTACTTTTAAAATGACCAAGTCAAAGTGATCTACCTACAGGGCCGCCCCTGCCCAAAGTCATGTGGTGAGGCCCTGTGTGTCGCGAGCATGGGGGGGGTGCTAGTGGACTGCGAGCACCGGAACCTCGAAGCGGCAGAAAAATTGTGGCGCGCTTACACTTATTGTGCCGCATTTGCGCTTCAGATGAGGAGGTGAGGCCCCCCTTATACCCTTTCTTTAGTAGAATTGTATAAATTGGAAGGCTAACCAGGTCATCAGCTCATCGGTGATTTGCAGCTGGCGCGGTTGACCGTGCATGCGTGATGAACTGCGTGTTAGAAAATATGAGATCTCAGACTGGCTTACCTGTACGTCAATCAAGTGGCAAATGCCATAGTAAGGATGGATGATAGGCTAACTTTTTTTTTCTTTTTCAATGCCATGCGATCGCGATCGACGTATTGGGCACCCCTGGCTTAGAGACATTTGAGCTGCAGCAGCTCTCACACAGATTATGACTCGGTATGAATTTCTGATGAGACCATTAGCTGAACACCAGAGGAGTGATAATAACACAAGTCATTATCTCAGTGTTGCGATGTGTTGTATTTAAAAGCATGAGATGTTAAGTGTTGGGGCAGTGAGAGATACTGTGCATCAAATCCATCTGAAATCTGCAGGTGAAGTCAGTAGGTATTTAAATAGAAAATCACATAAGTACTTTTCTGGCACATTTCCTGCGTGTCCTAGGAATTTGTCATGAATATAAAAGAACTGTCAGATTCTCATATAAGGGTTTAGGTATAGTTACACTTCTCCATCAGTAATCTGGCTCTGTTAACGAGGTTATTTTTATTGCTTAATCTGAAAAATGCGAGCTGATTTCCTGCTAATGCAAATGTTTCTGAAATCAGGTTAGTGCTGAAACTGGAGAGTAATCAGATTACTTCACTGTGTGTTTATTGACTGTCTGTATCTGTTCAGCTTGTTAATCCTCCCTGTGACGGGGGTGAGGATGGAGAGCGTTTCCTCCGCTGTGTCCTCTCAGATGACAGCTGTTATTTCCCGGTGAACAATAACGCAACAGTCAGCGCTCCTGAACGCTGCTTAATATAGCTGCTGTTTCACTGTCACTTCCACAGGAGGAAGAGGGGGAGGAAGAGGGGGAGGAAGAGGGGGAGGAGAGGGGGAGGAGAGGAGGATAATATGTGACAGCAGGAAAAAAGTCCTACTAGAAGGTAAAAAGTAGAGATAAGGAATGGGATGAAGGATAGGGAGCAGTTTTCAACCTGTCGGTGTAATTGGATTAAGATGAAATTGTTATCGTTAACAGAAGGATAATCCCCTGGATGTGCGGACACACACACAATTCATCCAATCTGAAAACCTCACCCGACAGGAAACAGGAAATAATACTCAATACTGCCAATAAAACATATATAAAAAGTCAGGTTTATACGGATTACAGCAGCATTTACTTCATTATGATACATTCAAACTTTCCCTTGACTTTAAGTTGTTATATTTCTATATATTATATTCCTATCCACTCCTCACAAGTGTGTGTGTGTGTGTGTGTGTGTGTGTGTGTGTGTGTGTGTGTGTGTGTGTGGTGTGTGTGTGTGTGTGTGTGTGTGTGTGTGTGTGTGTGTGTGTGCAGGTGAAATGCTTAGAGCAGGGGTCTCCAACACGTCGATCGCGAGCTACCGGTAGCTCGCGGGCAGCTTTTCAGTAGCTCGCCGCTAGATTATCGATTATAGCGTAGTAACGTTGCTTCTTGATTTTTCGGCCGCGGCTGGACAATAACGTTTTTTTATTTTAGATTTTTTTCTGTCACACGAATATAAAATTGGTCCGTGACGCAGAGATCAAGTAACAGATGTGACAGCGGCACAGCGACACCACACATGGAGCAGTCTGCTTTCTCCACCAACACCAGCAACACCAGTCCAGAACCCACAGCAGAATGACCCGCTCTGAATCAGCCCTGTCGCTGCGGCTCAGAGACACAGCAGGGAGGGATTTGTGTTTTTGAAAAACACTCGTTATCGTCATGGCAGGTTTTTGGTGGATTTAATCAAGTCTTGGATTGCAGAGTATGAATGTCCTCTTGCTATTTTCAGTTGATAAATACGTGTGTAAAGTTTGTGAAAGCAGGAGGAAAGCTTCCGCGATCACCGTCTCCTCTGTTCCTCCAAACCCCGCCCCCTCCTGAAAAATAACTACTAATAAGAGTGACAGGCTGATAGTAACCTGATAGAAACTTTATTACTCACTTAATCACTGATTGAGATATGATGAAGCTAACTTAATCTCATACATTCATGGGATTTATGCAACAGTAAGACAGAGAATGTAAGTGTGCACCCACATGCACTATTTTTGTTTTTATAATGCTGTTATACTCCTGTTGTCTGCTGTGTTCAGACTCAAGTCATGTGATGCCACATTCAGGACATTCAGTGTCCTTTTTTTTAACAGAAGACCATTGCTAGAAGCTGCAGCTAGACTACAGAAGCATTCGTTTTTTGTTTTTGAGGATGGAACAATTTCACACACAGATATAGGGAGGCTAGACCTATACAATTGATTTATTATGGTTTATAATTTAATGTCAAGATGAAGAAGAAGAAAAAGATGGCTGCACTGTTCAGTGTCAATCCTGTGGAGATGGAGGTTATAAATCTCCAAAATCATGTTCAGCTTAAGTCTCAGCAAAACTCACAACATTTCTGGAGCCTTGTAGACCCAGAAAACTATAAGAACATTCATCAAGCAGCACTGAAATGTCTGCTTTATTTGGCTCTACAGACCTTTGTGAAGCAGCTTTTTCCGACATGAATGTCATGAAATCTGCATGAAATTGGACCTCGATGTGAAGTTAAGATTTTTGATGAGCTTTAGGTATTGCAATTTCACACGTGTACAAAAGTAGCTTAATTCAACTGATGAGTGCTATGTGAATAAATGTAAGCGATGCGATGCAAGTAGCTCTTGGCCACTTTCATTTTTTCAAAGTAGCTCTCAGATGGAGAAAGGTTGGAGACCCCTGGCTTAGAGGGATGCTGACACTGCTGTTTTAGCTAAAAGCACCACTTCACTCCAAAGTACACACACACACACACACCATCTGGAAGGAAAGATTTTTCCTATTAATGTGCTGTCAGCTGGACCTCGTAATACAGACGTGTGTGTGTGTTTTATGTGTGTGTGTGTGTGTGTGTGTGTGTGTTTTATGTGTGTGTGTGTGTGAGAACTATTGTAAACAGAGTTGGTGTTTCTCAATCTCGAGTAAAGCTGCTCCAGAGCCACTATTTCAAGCATACTACGTCATCGAGTCCCGCCGAAGGACTGTTCCAATGTCCAGGATACTTGGAATTCTACAGAGCCCGGCGTACTTCGTTTGGAGACATTTCGAGGCTGCACATGTGTAGACTCCGCGGTCTTAAAATCCCCACAATGCTTTGCGCACGGACCAATTTCCCCAAATCTGTGGCGGAAAATGTAAGGCGGGGCCTCTCATATGACGCACACCTGCACACTTGCTAGCCTGTTCCACTCTTTGTTTTCCGAATGCCAGGAAGGATTCTTGCCTAGCTTCTGAAGCAAGTGACTCGGAACACATGTGCTACCAAGCAAGCGTCCTCGACATTGAGAAACACCCTGTGTGTTGGAAGTGAAATGGCCTCTGGACAGGTGGAACTATGCAGAAATGCATAATGGGAGCTCAGGGAGCAGCCATGGAGAACAGGAAGTGGTTGTAAATAAGAGGAGAAACAGACATGAGGAAAGTGAGAGGAAAGAGAAGAGGAACGAGAGAGGAAAGAGAAGAGGAAAGAGAAGAGGAAAGAGAGAGGAAAGAGAAAAGGAAAGAGAGAGGAAAGAGAAGAGGAAAGAGAAGAGGAAAGAGAGAGGAAAGTGAGAGGAAAGAGAGAGGAAAGAGAGAGGAACGAGAAGAGGAAAGAGAGAGGAAAGAGAGAGGAAAGTGAGAGGAAAGAGAAGAGGAACGAGAAGAGGAAAGAGAGAGGAAAGAGAGAGGAAAGAGAAGAGGAAAGAGAGAGGAACGAGAAGAGGAAAGAGAGAGGAAAGAGAGAGGAACGAGAAGAGGAAAGAGAGAGGAAAGAGAGAGGAAAGTGAGAGGAAAGAGAAGAGGAACGAGAAGAGGAAAGAGAGAGGAAAGAGAGAGGAAAGAGAAGAGGAAAGAGAAGAGGAAAGAGAGAGGAACGAGAAGAGGAAAGAGAGAGGAAAGAGAAGAGGAAAGAGAGAGGAAAGAGAGAGGAAAGAGAGAGGAAAGAGAAGAGAGGAGAGGAAAGAGAAGAGGAAAGAGAAGAGGAAAGAGAGGAAAGAGAAGAGGAAAGAGAGAGGAAAGAGAAGAGGAAAGAGAAGAGGAAAGAAAGAGGAACGAGAAGAGGAAAGAGAGAGGAAAGAGAGAGGAAAGTGAGAGGAAAGAGAAGAGGAACGAGAAGAGGAAAGAGAGAGGAAAGAGAGAGGAAAGAGAAGAGGAAAGAGAAGAGGAAAGAGAGAGGAACGAGAAGAGGAAAGAGAGAGGAAAGAGAAGAGGAAAGAGAGAGGAAAGAGAGAGGAAAGAGAGAGGAAAGAGAAGAGGAAAGAGAGAGGAAAGAGAAGAGGAAAGAGAAGAGGAAAGAGAGGAAAGAGAAGAGGAAAGAGAGAGGAAAGAGAAGAGGAAAGAGAAGAGGAAAGAAAGAGGAATGAGAAGAGGAAAGAGAGAGGAAAGAGAGAGGAAAGTGAGAGGAAAGAGAAGAGGAACGAGAAGAGGAAAGAGAGAGGAAAGAGAGAGGAACGAGAAGAGGAAAGAGAGAGGAAAGAGAGAGGAAAGTGAGAGGAAAGTGAGAGGAAAGAGAAGAGGAAAGAGAAGAGGAAAGAGAGAGGAAAGAGAAGAGGAAAGAGAGAGGAAAGAGAGAGGAAAGAGAGAGGAAAGAGAGAGGAAAGAGAAGAGGAAAGAGAGAGGAAAGAGAAGAGGAAAGAGAAGAGGAAAGTGAGAGGAAAGAGAAGAGGAAAGAGAAGAGGAAAGAGAAGAGGAAAGAGAGAGGAAAGAGAGAGGAAAGAGAAGAGGAAAGAGAGAGGAAAGAGAAGAGGAAAGAGAAGAGGAAAGAGAAGAGGAAAGTGAGAGGAAAGAGAAGAGGAAAGAGAAGAGGAAAGAGAGAGGAAAGAGAAGAGGAAAGAGAGAGGAAAGAGAAGAGGAAAGAGAGAGGAAAGAGAGAGGAAAGAGAAGAGGAAAGAGAAGAGGAAAGAGAAGAGGAAAGAGAGAGGAAAGAGAGAGGAAAGAGAAGAGGAAAGAGAAGAGGAAAGAGAGAGGAAAGAGAGAGGAAAGTGAGAGGAAAGAGAAGAGGAAAGTGAGAGGAAAGAGAGAGGAAAGAGAAGAGGAAAGAGAGAGGAAAGAGAAGAGGAAAGAGAAGAGGAAAGAGAAGAGGAAAGTGAGAGGAAAGAGAAGAGGAAAGAGAAGAGGAAAGAGAGAGGAAAGAGAAGAGGAAAGAGAAGAGGAACGAGAGACGAAAGAGAAGAGGAAAGAGAAGAGGAAAGAGAGAGGAAAGAGAGAGGAAAGAGAAGAGGAAAGAGAAGAGGAAAGAGAGAGGAAAGAGAGAGGAAAGTGAGAGGAAAGAGAAGAGGAAAGTGAGAGGAAAGAGAGAGGAAAGAGAAGAGGAAAGAGAAGAGGAAAGAGAGAGGAAAGAGAAGAGGAACGAGGAACCAGAGAAAAGTCAACTGGACCTTTCGTTTTGAGCACGAGGTGTTTATGCATATAATGCAGAATGATAAAAGCATATCATTGCTTATAATAAATAATGTGAATCCTGTGAATGGGATAGTTATTCAGCCCTATGTCTAAACTCCTCTCAGAACACCATGACTCTACTGTCCACATGTTTAAACTGGGCTAGTTTAGTTGAATCTACAAACAGTTATTATTGATGTAATCTCAGTTGATCCAAAGTCTGACGTCGTTTCTGTCATTTATTTAATAAATTGAATCTGAATCGTCTCATTTTATTGTCTTGTTCGTTGCAGTGTGCAAACATTACAGAGGAGCAAACGCTTACGAGCTTTTAATTACCTTCAGAGTTGTCATGGCAACTAACGAGCAGCATGTTAGCTCACACTGAACAGGACTGTAGTGATTATTATTAATATTATTATTAACTTTAATTGCAATGTTATTGATCCCTCCTCCTGCTGCAGTCCTGCTGGGCGGCTTATTGACCCTCGTTAGTCATGCCTCTCAGATATTAATGAGATCATCAGCGGGAGGAAGAGGGGGAAGAGGAGGAAGAGGAGGAAGAGGAGGAAGAGGAGGAGCAGATGGGAAAACTTCAGGAAAAGACACAGAATATTAGAACAAATTAAGACTGTAAGGATTAATTTAGTGCTTAAAAGTAAATATCACGTTTAACCCTTAGCTGCCCTTTAATATGACATTAAAATCAGTGCAGCAGAACCAAACATCTGTTTGTTCGTTTTTTTTATACCTTCTTCATCGTCGTCAAAACTACATTACCCAAAATGCATCTGGACAGAGCAAAGTGTGGAAGAGAGATCTTCATGAGTTACGTCTTCTTACTCCTCAGTCACTGTATAACTCTGAAACATCTGTGCATTTATTAGAGTTGTTGTCATCTTGACGTTTCATCCAGTTTATTTCACTTTCATTTTCTCATAGTCTTCCATTCAATCTGACATCATCTTCATCACCACCATCTTGGTTTGGTTTCTGGGCGTCACCAAAATGTTGACGTCACCTGTTGCTTCCTGTCTCTGTGTTCCCTCCTGCCTGATTACCTGATTGTGTTCACCTGGTACCCTGTGCTTTCTCCTCCTCCTCACCTGTGTCTTGTTTGTGTGATTAGTCCTGTGTGCATTTAAGTTCTGGTTTTTCTGTCTGTCTTTGTGAGATCCTTGTTGTTTTTCAGTGTGTTCACGGGGGAGAGAGTTCTGCTCTTTATGTCTAGTTGTATCCTTGAAATAAAGGTATTTTTCAGTTAAACCTGCATTTGGGTCCTGCCTGCTTCACTCAACCCTGACACGTTCATTCTCCTATACTTTTGTAAAATCTATCTACTATCGGACAGATACAAATTTGACTACATTATGGCGCAAGATCAAATTCAGACGATCACCAAAGTTATGTTGCGGTTAAAATGAAAATGTTAGCGTTTGTATTGCTTTCTATTCTAGGAGGAAACAAGGTTTGCAAAGATGGATAAATATAGCTCTGAGTGCCTGCGATGATATTATCTTCTGCTAAGGAGTACACACAGACTGAGCTGTTTCTCCTGGATTGTCCCCCGGCTGAGCAGAAGTGTCCCCGAGAGGCCCTTAGGCTGGGCAGCTGACAACAAGATCCCCCCCCCCCCCTCCCCCCACAACCCTCACCCCATCGCTGTATCTTTCTGAGGGAAACAGAGAGGAGGCAAAATAAACTGAGGTTATAAAACCGAACAAACTGAATGAATAAAATACACAAAATTCCACTAAAGCAGATTTGGAAATCAAACAAAAATATGTACAAACACACAGATGATCCTGTGTGTCTCTTCTCTGCACATTTTCATGTCCATCAGTTGCCAGATTTCCATCAAAGTGCAGTGAAAATGTTTACCAAATTTCAAGTTACAGTGAGACAGATTGAGAGCATAAACTCATCAGGAACATGTTTACTGAGGTATTACATTTCCTCATAGTCTTCTAAACAATCTGACATCTTTTTGGGCATCACCATCTTGGCTTTTGTTTGAGTTTTACCATTTCTTTTTGGCCGTTATCATCTTGTTTTTAACCATCATTTCCTCATAGTCTTCTATACAATCTGACTTAGTTTTGCATCCATACGTCGCCCAATGCTTCACATTAGACAGACTGCAGGTTAAAGACCCTTCTGCTTCAGTGTCTGTGTCACAGACAGATGATGGCAGACAGACAGCTCAGTTATTCGCTGGATGGATGGAGGCTCTTTCTTCGTCTGAACGTCCTTGAAACCTCCGTCCTGCTGCAGGCTGACCTCTGACCTCTCTGTGAAGGCGTCATGGTGTGAAACCGGTCACAGGGAAGTGGGGGTCGAACTGCTGAGATATAGAAACCAGAGCAGTGAGCTGAACACATTCAAGTGTGTGTGTGTGTGTGTGTGTGTGTGTGTGTGTGTGTGTGTGTGTGTGTTCCTGATAATCCTTAAGCTTTCCATGTTTTCCTGAACATGCCAGGGATCAGTGGAGCGTTAATGGAGAAACATGCTTACACGCTACATCACATGTACACACATCATACCAATACACATGCATTCATGGATTATTAACTTCTCTCTCACACACACACACACACACACACACACACACACACACACACACTATGTGCAACACTCCCGCTGTAAATATGTTTATCTGTGTTGAAGCTAATGAAGCTGCAGGAGACGACGCTGAGACATTTTCACACAGAAGATATTTCACACATCCTGAGCTGTTGATGTTCACAGACTGCTTTCATACAGTCACAGTAATGCACTGTGGTTGAGTTCACACCCCACTCAATAGACTTGTATGTATTTCATGTTATCACTTAATTGGAAGGAGTTGGGTTGGGTGGATGGGTTGGTGCAAAAACAGGAATCCAAGACTTTCTTACACATCAAATTCAAGGACTTTTCCAGGGCTTTCCAGGACCAATTCCTTTCAAATCAAGAACCCATGGCATGGTTCGAATCACGTGTCAAAGTCAATTCACTCTCCCAGAGCAGATGGTGCGTAAAATGATAGACATGAGGGATCTTCTTTAGTAAGATGAGGTTATGTAAAAACAAAAAATCAACATACATTTCTTCATTTCTTGCAATTTTGCCAATTTCTAGTGTTTAAATTGAAGTGCGTTAAATGGCTATTTCCAAGACCTTTTAAGACCGTGATTTTGTAGTATTTATAAAGTTACACACGTACATAACACTGTGGTTATCATTAACAAAATGTCACTTATCCATAGTTTATTAACACCATTTCTGTAGTTATTCTGACCATAATGATGAATTACAAAGATGAATTTTCACATAACCTCACTACTTGCGCAGTCTTTTGAACCCGAGCTGTGATTTATTTGTGGCGTAATTCCTCTTCTGTATTCATTCAAACCCCAAAGTTGATTTGTTTTTTCTTGAATATGTTGTAAAACAAGAGAAAATGTACACATTTCTATTGGAAAACGCACATAAAACGAGCAAACACTTTACAGAAGTGTGTGTGTGTGTGTGTGTGTGTGTGTGAGTGTGTGTGTGTGTGTGTGTGTGTGTGTGGAAGAGAATGATAACTTACTATCAATAAAGCCCGCTTGTTGTTTTATCCCTTATTGATGTTCAGTTATATAATGATTTATATATTTGTTTTTTTTACCCACACACACACACACACACACACACACACACACACACACACACACACACACACACACACACACAGTTTGTCTGCAGCTCAGCAGAATCAGCAGGAGAGTGTGACTCACACCAACAAGAACCAATTACATGAATGATCCTCCATGAAACAGTAAATGCACCGAGCTCTGCGCCATCTCTGAGGAGATCTATGAAAGACTCACATAGCCACAAACTGTTTATGATGAAGTGTTGGTGCATTAAAAAAAAAAACAGACTGATTATTTATTCCAAAAACACCAAACATGTCAAGTATACTCACTGCAAATATGACTGTAATAATACGTGCACTATCATCTGATTTAAGGCTCGACCAGGACAGCAGTCTGAAGGCACTGTAGATGAATTCATATATTTAGTGAAGGGATATAGAAGGACTCGATGACGGAGGAACGTCGGGTCACTACACAATCTCCCGCTCTGATTGTTCTTATTTTAGCAGAAAGGTCTTTGAAGTCTCAGCAGAATAAAAGGCGCGACGGACAGCAGACTGTTTTGTTGTCTCGTGGTTTTGTTGTCGCCCTGATTAAAGAGCCGTGCTTCGGCTGAAATAGATCCAGACGTTTTATTTTGGGAGGCGGCAGTCACATCTGTGATGGTAAAACACACTTTCTGTTGTGAGGAAACCAGAAAGGACTCTATCAACTCTGCTTGGTATGAGGAGAGAGGAAGCTTGCTATTGTTCTTATTATTTACAGAGATTTAATCAAAACACCTCTAATGTAATGGTTTGATGCTCTCTGGTTTAGATTCAGATCCTTGCACTCTGCTGCATACTCGTACTCTTCTCACGGTGTAGTCATAGGGACTCCCTTTTGATCCGTTAAGTGGAATTCAATCACGTTCCTGCAGGACAGGGAACTCACCTAAAACAGAACAGTGTGTGTGTGTGTGTGTGTGTGTGTGTACTGTATGTGTATGTGTGTGTGTTTGTTTGTTTGTGTGTGTGTGTGTGTTAGCTTCCCGAGAGCAAGTGGTGCTGCTCTGCATGAATGGGTGAGTGACTCGTAGTATGTAAAGAGCTCTGAGGGCTCGAGAACACCTGATAAAGCGTTATCAAAGTACTGTCCATTTATCATGAAACAACGACTTTTCACAAAACAAGAACTTTAACAAAAATCGAAATTTCACAAAACACAACATTTCACCAAACCTCGAATTTCACAAAACTGGAACTTACCCAAAAGTAGAAATTTCACAAAACACGACATTAGTTAAAAAACAACATTTTTACCAAACACATCAGCAAAAAGAAATACATTTACATTAAAAAGTCCCAATTTCACAAAACCCAAATGTTTACAAACCTCAACGTTTAGGTAAAAACACACCAGCATAACGTCACTAATAAGTCAGCACTAGGCTACTGGCAGATATGGACTAATCAGTATTCAAGGGAGGAAGTCATTCCCTTTGTTTGGACATTTTTATGTAATAATCTTCACTTTGATTTATTTTATAAGCGTTTCTTCTTATTGTTGAGTTTTCTCGTATTATCTGGTTCTGGTCATGTGACCCAGCAGAGCGTCGCCTTCCTGCTTCCAACAGCCTCTGAAACAAAGATGTGGTTAAGTTGAGGTTGAGGGAAGTTAGCAGTGCGTTATTAGTCACAAATGATTCATCCCATGATTGGATGATTTATTGATGCTCTGGCCTGAGAGGCCGAGGTGGAGGAAGTGTTTAAAACAGACTTCATTATGTTCCTGTTTGTATTATTCATCGCAGACAGGACCTTTTTCTCTGGGACCAAGAACACTTCACTTCCATGTGTAGCAGTCGTTTCTCTGTCTCCTTCGTTCTGCGTCTTTGTGCTGCTCTGCTTTATGTGTATTTACAGTGTTCTGTTGTTTTGGGTCTCTTTGTTGTTGTTGTTGTTGTTGTTGTGTGTCTTTGTGGTTTATTGCCCAAGTTTTACGTGTTTTTGTTGTTCGTTTGCTTATTTTTGTTGTCTTTGCGGTGGCATTGTGTTTTCATGCAGTTTTGTCTTGATTCTATGTATTTGTTTGATGGTTTTATTGGTTGTTTTGCTTCTGTTTGTTGTTGTTTTGCTTCTCTTTGTTGTTGTTTTGCTTCTCTTTGTTGTTGTTTTGCTTCTCTTTGTTGTTGTTTTGCTTCTCTTTGCGGTTGCCAGTTCTTGAACTAGTTTTACTTGAACTATAACACCTTTGTAGTGGTGTCTTGTTAGCCACTTGTTGGCTCCTTGCTTCAGGTGTAGTCTCTGTCTGTAATCATGTTGTGACTCTTTCTAGTCATTTTGTTACTTCTTGCCGTCTTTTAGGAACTCATTGAAGCTGTTTTCCTTTGTTTGATCTTCGTCATGGTGGTTTCGGTTCTCTTCGTGGCAGTTGTATAACCTTTTGTAGTTGTTGTACTTTTCTGCTGTCATGTAAGCTTTTGACTTCTCCTCTCCGTATAGTCATTGACTTTCTAACGAGGAATGTGTTCAGCGCCTTCGATCCTTTGGGCCGGCTCACTGCAGAGCGACCCCTGTGGTCCTGGGTCCCTCCCTGAGGCTGTGTGATGCGTTGGGAGCAAGGTGAGCGTGTCCCTGCCGTGAGGAGGTCTCTGCGTGGGACGGAGACTCTCGGCTCATTAAACTCTGGAGCTGCAGACTCAGGCCTCCATTAGGCCCCGAGGAGTCAGTCAGGCGTATCGCGGCTCACCTCACATTCAAGAGACTCTGGACACGAACCTCCAGAACACGCCGCAGGAAACTCATTTATTCACCCTGCAGAGAAGAGGAAGTCACAGCGAAGACCAGCGGATTAAAGTACATTTACTCAAGTACTCAACTGAAGTACAATTTATTGCTACTTTGTACTTCTACTCCTCTACAGTTCAGAGGTACATGGTGTACTTCTACTCCACTACATGTATTTAATACCTTTAGTTACTTCACAGATGTGGATGAATGATGTGAAATATAACCAAGTGTTAAATCAGACTTT
The DNA here is from genome assembly GCA_031216635.1 of Dissostichus eleginoides. Lineage (NCBI taxonomy): Eukaryota > Metazoa > Chordata > Actinopteri > Perciformes > Nototheniidae > Dissostichus > Dissostichus eleginoides. The sequence goes on along the minus strand of CM062279.1, from coordinate 27,144,299 downwards.
AGTTCCACCTGGAGTAAATTCACAAGCTACCCTGCAGTATACAAAGTCATTCAAACTAGCTGCACCTTTACCAGCTTTGAGAACACTTTCATGATCAATCATTATAAAACATATCATATATATTATTCTGAAATGGACCAATCTGCACAATGACTACTTTTACTGTCGCTACTTTAACTATATTTTGATGAGAATACTTTTATACTTTTACTTGAGGAACATTTTGAATGCAGGACTTTGAGTGTAACAGAGTATTCCTACACTCTGGTACTTCTACTTTTACTCAAGTACACGATCTGAGTACTTCTACTTTTACTCAAGTACTAGATCTGAGTACTTCTACTTTTACTCGTAATACTTTTACTGAGCACTTCTACTTTTACTCAAGTACATGATCTGAGTACTTCTACTCAAGTACAAGATCTGAGTACTTCTACTTTTACTCAGGTACAAGATCTGAGTACTTCTACTCAAGTACAAGATCTGAGTACTTCTACTTTTACACAAGTAGAAGATCTGAGTACTTCTACTTTTACTCAAGTACCAGATCTGAGTACTTCTACTTTACTCAAGTACCAGATCTGAGTACTTCTACTTTACTCAAGTACCAGATCTGAGTACTTCTCCCTTTACACAAGTACCAGATCTGAGTACTTCTACTTTACTCAAGTACCAGATCTGAGTACTTCTACTTTACTCAAGTACCAGATCTGAGTACTTCTCCCTCCTCTGATCAAGACCAGCTATGAGTCACAGGTTAATTTAGCGAATGGCTGCAAGAAAAACTAGTATTCCTTTCACCAAGAAGATCATATTTAAATGTGATGGTTTGGTTTTATTTGAGCAAGATTACGGAAAGAACGACTGACCTGATTTTTATAAATGTAATATGTAATATTCGTGTTCTGCATTTCTACAGCCTCTGTTTTGAGGAGGCCTAAACTGAACCTCAGACGTGTTGCCCCCCCGCTGAGACATTAATCTGTCGACTCTACATCGGCACAGATTAGCGACGGGCATCCAAAAGTGTAAAAAAGAAAGATGGAAATAGATTTGAAATGTTGCCCCGAGCTCTCGGTGTCTAGTCTTCACCTGATTGTACTTCGTCTTCCTCAGCATTGTTAGATTTCCCTTTCTGTCCGCAGAGGATTTGTATTTCCTGTCTGACAGTTTCCTTCATCACGGCGTCGCCTCCTGATTTGCAAGACTTTAATCCGCCAACATTTTGGGATGTAATTCAATCTGTCAAGCAGCTTCTTCCTGTGCAGAGCTCCCTCCAGCTTTCTTCTTCTTCTCCTTCTTCTTCTTCTTCTTCTTCTGTGGTACAGTGTGACGTCCTAATGATCTCCACATTTCCATCTGAGCGCTGCTTCCTGCCAGGTGCAGCCATGCTGTGGTGATCTCAGATTTATCTCAGAAACAAACTCATGTTGAGCTTTAAGTGCACCATTACCGCCTTTTGAAGCAGCCAAATCATGTCTTTATAGTTCTGGAAAACAACAGGAAGTGTGGAAAACATTTGTTAATTTGTTTGTTTGGAAGTTAATGTTATAGTTTGACAATTTGGGGAATTAACTTTTTTGCATTCTTGTTGAGAGAGAATGGAGCTACAGTCAGCAGGTGATTAGTTTAGCTTAGCATGAAGGCTGGAAACAGCAGGATTAGCAGCTCTCTAATGAGCGCGTCATCTCTCATGTTTCTGACTCAGAAATATAAAAAGGCTGCGGGAAAAGGTTGTTGTCTCCATACTGTACATTGTTCCGTTAGTGAAGAACTGAGAGGTCTTGTCGATGTCTAAAGTCTTCAGAAAATGTAAACAACAAGTTCTGCTCTTTGTTTCCTAGATGACACACACACACACACACACACACACACACACACACACACACACACCTTTAATGAGTTAATGATTTCATAAAACAATGCAAAATGATCGCAAAAGGACCACAAAAAGATAATGAAACAGCTCATACTTGATGCAAAACAATTAGAGATGCTAAATGATGCCAAAGAGAAACAATATTTCTGCAAAGGTATTAGGGACTAAACACGGACACCAAACCTTAAAAGATAACTACCACAAAATGACCAGAAAGACATGCAAACAACTCCTGCAAGTGATATCAAAGAGACTAGAAAACAACCACAAAGAGACACACAATTAGATACAAGCTAAACAACTGCAAAGGGAAGTGAGCAGGACAACACTCGGTTAAAAACATCCATAACATCAGATCCAAACAATCACAGAGATGCAACATGTAGCCAAAAATAAGAGCACACAACAACCACAAACTGAGGAAACAGGGATGCAAAATAATCAAAGAAATGCCAAATGTTGCAACAAAAACAAGCAAAGCAAGTACACATTGGCCATGAAGAGACTCCGAATGACCCAAATGAATGAAAAATGACTTTAAATGCACAGAAACTGAGGAAACAGGGATCCAAATAGTCTATCTGTCTGTCTGTGTGCGGGGACAGTGTGTGTGTGTGTGTGTGTGTGTATGTGTGTGTGTGTGTGTGTGTGTGTGTGTGTGTGGGTGTGTGTGTGTGTGTGTATGTGTGTGTATACGGTGTGTGTGTGTGTGTACGTTGTGTGTGTGTGAGAGTTATTTTGCATCCCAGTAAATCTGTGTATCTTCATGGAGCCCCGTAGGAACGAAAAAACCATCAAATGGCTTCAAACAGCGGCGTGGTTGCCGTGACAACTGTCATAAAAAGGCAATTAGAAAGAGATTTGAGAAGCTGATCGGCCGCTAATGGTTCAACAAGAAGTGTGTGTGTGTGTGTGTGTGTGTGTGTGTGTGGTGTGTGTGTGTGTGTGGTGTGTGTGTTGTGTGTGTGTGTGTGTGTGGTGTGTGTGTGTGTATGTGGTGTGTGTGTGTGTGTGTGTGTGTGTGGTGTGTGTGTGTGTGTGTGTGTGTGTGTGTTTGTTTCAACATTTTCACATCCTTTTTCAAGACTGTCACAGCCTCAAACACGGACAAATATTTCTGTACCCGGAGTTAGACATACTGTAAAACCACAACAAAAAGATGCTAAATAACTAACTATGAATGAAGATCAATCACAGGGAATGTGAACAACAACAAAGTAAACAAATAACTGCCAAATGATGTCAGAATTAACAGACATTTTTGCAAAACAAATATAAACGGATGCAAAACAACAAAAGAAGATGCAAAATAAACACAGATTCCAAAGAAAGCCAAAATGATAACTCCAAAGGGACGAATAAAAAAGAAGTCAAATGGTTCAGAGAGGCAGATCAACCAGGAATGGACGCATTCATGACCAAAAAATGGATTCCAAACTTTGACAAAATGAATGAAAATGGGTGAAAAACAATCAGAAGCCAAATGATGCCAAACGAACAGGAAATGACCAAAAAAGGACGCAAAATGACTGAAATGTATGCTCAACCACCACTTAGAGATACAATAAACGAAATAAGGACACACAACTCCACGCACACGCCTGAAATAAGATGCAAAATGACTGAAATGTGAGAAAACAATCAGCTGCTAACCCTGCATGTGTCAAATAAATGGAACGTTAATAAATTATTATTTTTAGAAATAAGTGTCAAAAGAAAATAAAGGTAGATATTGTCATTTTAAATACCAACTGTATTTATTAACTAATTTATACATATTATCGTAGGTTATATAATGTATTTACAGATATATATTTCTTTCTGTATGTAATTATGGATGAATTTATCTTTTATTTCGTATTTTATACATAATGTCTTTCTTTATTATACAGTGTGTTCCTGTCCTCAATGATTTACCCTCTGTGTGTCTTCCTGTTCATTAACGTGCGTTCAGACTCTGAACTCTCCGTCTCTTCAGACATGAGACGGATTTAATGTGTGTGTGTGTGTGTGTGTGTGTGTGTGTGTGTGTGTGTGTGTGTGTGTGTGTGTGATGACCTACATATCCATCTATAAAGCAGAAATACCATCAAAGAAAAATGTGTTTTTCCCACAAAATGCCCTGAAGAGGTCATTCTGCTGTACAGGCTGCTTCCTCTCTTTCTATTCTTCCTCTCTTCACCCTCATCTTCACCAATTAGCTGCCTCGTCAGATCCTGACTGACAGCCGCTCCAACGAAACTCTTCAAAATAAAACGTCCTCTTTTAAAAAGCTGCAGCTCTTCCCTTCATGTGAGATGAGCCAGAATCTGGAGTTTGGTGATATTTGAGGAAGTGAAGATTTCCTGTTTTACTTTAGTTCAAACTTTGCATTTTTAAAGAAGTATTGAACAACATCTGGGTTCCCTTCCAGCCTGCATGTACTGAGCTATTCTACACTTTTGAGGTATTTGTACTTTACCTGAGTATTTTCATTTTCCACCTTACTACTAATAGATCGCTATCAAATCAAATCATTAAATACGAGGTACTTTATTGATCCCAAATTGGAACATTTTTGCGACAACAAAAAACAAAACAAGGTCTTGGACATAGGTAGAAATTAAAGAGTAGAAATAAACAATAGACCGTGAATTCATATGTTTTAGAATTGTATTGAATCAAATCGTATCCTTTCATATCGTATCCTTTCATATCGTATCCTTTCATATCGTATCGTTTCATATCGTATCCTTTCATATCGTATCCTTTCATATCGTATCCTTTCACATCGTATTGTTTCATATCGTATCGTTTCATATCGTATCGTTTCATATCGTATCCTTTCATATCGTATCCTTTCATATCGTATCCTTTCATATCGTATCCTTTCATATCGTATCGTTTCATATCGTATCGTTTCATATCGTATCCTTTCATTTCGTATCGTTTCATATCGTATCCTTTCATAAGGTATCGTTTCATATCGTATTGTTTCATATCGTATTGTTTCATATCGTATCCTTTCATATCGTGTAAGATCAAATCAATGCATTGTATTGCTCCGGTATCAAATCCTATTGATTTATATCATATCGTAACGGATGGTCATGGTATTGAATTGTATTGAGTTATTGTACAACTTTGACATATTTGTACTTTACCTGAGTATTTTATTTTTCTGCTACTTCATCATTAGATTAGATTAGCTTCAACTTTATTGTCATGGCACAGAGAACACGTACTTAAGACTACGACATGTAGTTAGCAAAACAGCAGAAAGTGCAGAGTTGTTCAAGTACAATATATATATATATACACATGTGACGGGTATAAACAGACTGATGTATTTACACTATGAACACTATGAGGAGGTATACACATTATTAAACAGCAGGATAGGAATTGGAAACACAATAAATCAGGTATAAAAATATACAGTATAACACAGACACTGTCCACAGAATAAATATAAACCGTTATTGATGTTTTAAATAATATCAGGTCACTCATATTCATCGGGGGAGTTTGTGTGTGTGTGTGGGTGTGTGTGTGTGTGTGTGTGTGTGTGTGTGTGTGTGTGTGTGTGTGTGTGTGTGTGGGTGTGTGTGTTTGTGGGTGTGTGTGTGCAGGGTTATTTCCACCTTACTACAATTCAGAGGCAAATACTGCACTTTGTAGTACACTATATGTTTTACATATTACACAAAACAAACGTACAATTGAATGTATACTCACAACTGTATATAAAGTAGTAGATGAAGTTGAAATGATCTAACACATAGATTATTGTATATTTCTAATATATAATGTACTTTACAATGAAGGACAATGCCTTTTCTTCACTGTAGTATTAGTACTTTCACAGAAGTAAAGAGAACTTCTTCCCCCTGCGGAGCTGTTTCCTCTGAGCCCTCTGCAGTGGAATCACACGCGCTCATTGTCCCGTAATGTGTCGGCAGTACATGTTTGTTCCTGGCCCTCCGCAGAGTGCTTTCTGTGTTAAGTGCTTTTGTTAAAAACTGCTTAGCTGCAGGATTGGTTGTGATGGCAGTGGACGTGAACCTGAGACCCCCCCCATGATGTACTGCCACACAACGATGAATAAAACAGTTCTTCAGTTTGAGCCTCCGCTGCTCTGCGCTCTCTTTCTGCTCGCACATTAGTTTATTTTCTCAAATCATGTGTTGTCGTTGATCCTGTGAATCTGTTGTATTCTTCTGAAGCACTCTGGTGCCACAGTCAATACTCGAGGAACACAGAGTTTAATGCAGGTCAAATGTACATTAGAGACTCGTGAACATGTTCAGTGATGTTAAATGTAGTTCTCCTTGATGTTGCACATGGAGCTGCTGCGACACATCACACATTTAGCCTCGATCTGACAAGAGAGCGTCGCTGTAGTGAATCTCATCGTAACCAATTGTATTGTAAAACAAATCGAAACGTATTGTATCATCTCAAATGTTATGGGATTGTATCGTATTGGATCCAATTGTGCCGTAGCTTATTGAATCATATCTAATTGTATCTCCCAACAAGAACAAACTAGAGCTTATTAACCCAATAAACCAACAGCCTTGACTACAAAGCACCGTCAAACCAACTCTTAGTTGATCCTGCTAATTGAAATCCTCAAAACTAACCAAGTTACCTCGAGTACCTTAACAAAATCTAATTGTTTTAAATTGTATCTTGGCGTGTTATCGAATTGATTGCCATTGAATCGTATTGTGTCAAATGATATCTATATATGGTTTGTATTGTATCTTCATGCTGAAGTGAGAGTCTCCAGACGGTTCGCTGTGGATCTACAGATCGTGATACGGTGGCCCTGAAGGGGAAACGCTGAACGTTGTGTCATTGTTTAGCTGTGTATTGCCACTTTAAGGACTAATGAAGGTCACTTTGAAGACACTGAGATGAGAGAGATCTGATGGAAACCGTTAAACTGTTGAATGATTTAAGATTAAGAAGTGAATTGCCGTCTGTGTTAATGAGACACTGATTTATGGTAATTATAGTTTCACACGAGAGCAGATTTGATTACACAATCAGCATTTTACAGTCTGATGGTTTCTGTATCACTTCCACTCACTGCAGTAGTTTATCATAAAAATACATCTCCCCTCCGTAAAGTTAGGGTAGGGGTCATTGTTCTCATTCAAAAAGTACTAAATGACTTGATGTCACAGATAACATTAAAAAAAACAAGAGCATTCAAATAAAATATTACTTTTCCAGAAATGTTTCGAAAACAACTATTTAGAAGTATAACCTCTTCCTGTTTCCTTGAGCAAGTCAAGTCTGTTTCAGTAGATTTGACTGATAATACTTATATTTGTTTAACTGTGCGTCTTTGCAACCTATCATTTAGACTTATATTTGAACTTTTATTGCATTTTTGCAGAGTTTGCACTTTTAAAGAGAGCAGAAACCCATTGTTTCTCTGAGCAGATCACTTGCACGTTTTAAAACAGTGAAACAAACACCAGCAGAGTTTTGCTCCTCAGTCCTCTGTAGCTCCTCTGCAGGAAGGATCAATAACAACAATGGCTGCAGAGATCCGTTATACACAATTATAACGAACCGGCTGCCACAGGTAATGGATGAGCCTTTGTGCCAAACCACAGAATATAACGAGCTATATTTTACGTTGAAGAGATATTCTTATAGCGGGATAAAAGTTTGTTGCTAGAAGTGTCCATGCAGCAAAAAAGAACTCCTCTGGAGGATACACAAGGAGGTTAGCCTCTGCAGACCATTTACATGCATTAAAACCTGTAGAACACACTACAGGGAAGCAGCATGTAAGTCTTAAAGGGGACCTATCATGCAAAATGCACTTTTTTATGTCTTTTCTACATAAACATGTGTCCCCGGTGTGTCGGGAAACTCACGCAGCGTCAGAAAATAAAACCCTCTCTCTTTTCCTCCGTACCCAAATCTCTAAAAACGGGGGAACAACGGAGCTGATACAGATTTGCGTCCGATATGACGTCATATCGGAAAATGCGGACCCACAGCCCTATCAGAAACGTTGTTCTGGTTGTTCTGGTGTTTACATTAGCATCGCTAACACTCAGAGCTAACCTGTACTGGAGAGCATGTGTGTGAAGAAGCAGGAAATAAAAAGGAACTCACCTTGTGGTATAACCGGCAAGAGAGAAAGCCTTTGAGCTCCATACTGTTTCAGAGATAATCCTTGATAATCCATGATATGGCGTTTCATCACGGCAGTATTTAGTTTAGACAGTAGCTGCCGGGTCCCGCATGAGCTCAGCCCCCTCCTTTTTTATTTTTTTTAAAGCTTTATACCCAAATCAGCACTTTTGAAACCGGAAGTGACATAGAGGGATATGAGGCATGGCTAGAATGGGGGATCTGTTTGGTATTTTGAGCAAAACACTTCATAGACATGTTTTTTATATATTTTTATATTTCTGAGACCTATGCTATTGCCTACAAATAGCATGATAGGTGACCTTTAATGTGTGCATATGTATACATGTGTCTGTTGATTGTGTATATATATGTATATACATATTTTATACATATTTTTATATATATGTGTATTCCTCAGGATTGTGGGAAACGGTATTTCGATCTCTGTCTGTACACACAAACTGAAAGATTGACAATAAAGTTGACTTTGACTTTGAAAAGGGCCTCTTTAATGGCCGTCAAATGGATTTCAGCGGACTGATACCAAAGCAGGTGTGAAGAACTTCTAGAAGGAATAAAGCATCTCTATAATTACATGTCTGTTTACAACACGTGAACATCTGTAGGGCCCATCAGTGTAAATATAAGTGACAGGTGAGAGGGGGGAGAGGGGGGAGGTGGGGGGGAGAACAACAAAGCTACATCATCAGCAGAGTCCATCTATGATTTACACTCTGAGCGCTGTAAACACACTTTACATACTCTGTGCAGCGGACAATAGCGCTGTGTGGGCACAACGCACCATAATTTATTCATCTTGCCATCATCCTGTATGGAAAACAGATTAAAATCATCATTCTTTCATGAGGCTTCACGCGCTTTCAGATCTTTTAATGTATGGGAGTATTGTTTGTCAGACCCGAGGGCAACAAAGCTGCATCTGGACGATTCATGTCCAACTAAACAGCACAAAGTGGAACAAAGCGGACGTGAGGTCTCGAGTTAAAGCAGATTATAGTGACGAGAAACACGGGAAGACTTCAGTGCTTCTCTACAGATTACATGACAGTAACATGGATTGGAAAGGGTTGGGGTTAGAGCCGTTGTTGGTTTGACTCAAATAATATGTCCCAAACCCTCAATACTTCCTCCAGGTTATGTCTGAGCCTTTTCAGTTGTTTTGTTCATCAGCAGGATTACAGGAAAACTACAAGTCCGATCTTTATAAGACTTGGTGAGAGGGTGAAGCATTGGCAAAACCCATCCATGTTTTTACTGATCTGAATTGGGGTGTTTCCTAGTGCCAATCTAGTCAAGATCCTAAACCTAAAGTCAAAGCCAAAATGTCATTAAATCCACAATAGCATTATCTTTTACTGCGTTAAGAAAGGTGATGCCTGTTGGTTGGTCAACAACTTTTGTCCAGATTAAAATACCTCAGCCACGTTTGGATTTGCATTAAACTTTTACAAATACACTCATGTTCCCCAGAGGATGAACACGACTGACTTTTAATCCAGCGCCATCATCAGATCAACATTATCTCCCCGAATTATCTGAAAAACTAAAGACTTTGTTTTATTGTGAAGAATTGGAAGAAACTGCTTTAGGAATGTGATAGTAAAGAAAGAAAGACAAATACTTCTCACCCTAATTTAGCAAGAACATCATTTTACAAAGTGGGAATAGACACTCAATCTGCATTCAAGCTGTCAAAACACACCTTTAAAAGTCATAAATGTAAGTGTAGGATGAATGAATAACAGACAGGGATAAGGTCTATTCAATTCAAACACCTCGGTTCAGTTTTCTGACCTCCAGCTATTGTATGATGACATTTCCTCTCGTTGGGGTCCAATCGCAGCTGAATCTCTTCCTGATCATATCGCTGAGCAGCCGTCAGATTATTGTTTGATGCTCATGTGCCGCCTCAGCTAATCACACTCTGAGCTAATTACAGTCTCAATGAGGCGAGGAGACCGCGGACTCAACAATGAAGGATTTACACCGCTAACAACCTCTGATTCTGCCACTACTGACTCATCAGACCTTTCAGTTCAAATGTTGAGGCCACTAAACGTGCACAGTGAAGACGAAAACAACCTGCAATTATTAAAGGACGAAATGCTCCTCTAACTGCACTACCAAGCAAATGCAGTGTGCCACTATTTCATTTAAGCACGATGCATGGATTTGATGCAAAAACTAATTTGCACAAAAAGAAGCCTTTGCAAAAACAGTGAAATTCCCAACAATCAGCCGCCTGCAGCTACAGAGAAAGGTTTTTCGTGCTAACAGATGCACATTTATAATGGGGTCACACCCTTTCCCTGATCCTGGCAGCCTTTAATGATTGATGATTCTTTGATTTTTTGCAAAGGTTTTAGTTTGTAGCTGGCACACTTGTCACCTTTGCAAACAATAGTCCAATCTCTGTCACGTTCAAAGAGGCCCTATTTAGCTTTTTGGGGTTTTCCCTCTCATGTAGTGTGTTCAATAGGTTTCAGTGCATGTAAATGGTCTGCAGAGGCTAAAATCCCTGTGTTCCTCCAGAGGGAGTTTCTCTCCCATGAACCCCCCTGAAACTCCTCCATTGGACTCCATGTGTCTTTTACTCCATGCTATTTGTTCTGCTTACTGTATTTCTGGCTCAAATTCATATTTTGCTCCAGGGAGAATTGCATTAAAGTTGCAAAAATGTATACAGTTTGTCATGTCAACATCTTTTTAGAGAGCTGATGCCAATCATCCAAATCTCATGCACCGTGCTGCTTTCACGCCAAATATGTGATTAAGACATTATTGTGGCTCCCTCTTTGGAACTAAAGTCATATTAGCATAAGTATAACTTTAGTACGGATCATTTATAGTATATATTTATATATATATTGTAACTGTTTTTCAAGTCAGGGAGATTTTCTACAACGTGTTCAATCAAACTCATTTGTGTAGCTAATTTCTTGATTTAGACATCAAAAGGGCTCTGCTTTCTACAAAGAGATAAACAAGACGTTTCATTCTCCAGTTGTGTCACCACTAGTAGTTTCCAGTGGATCCTCCTACGCTGCCTGTTTGTGAGAGCAGATACATAAATGAGGCAAGATGTGGATGAAAGAGCTCTGCTTTATGGAAGTAAATTGGCTCGATATAGAGAGAATACAAATAATAAAAAGGGGGATTACCAGCGTTCCCATTATTCCTCGTGTGGGCTAACTGTGTAGGAGGACGGCCATTCTCTGATTAGAAACCAGCAGGTTAACATGTGGCTGTTCTGCCGCTGATAAAGAAGACATGCTGGTGTTTTTACTGAAGGTATGAAAGATCATCCAACAATGTGTGTTAAACAATGTGAGAAACACACGGGACACTGCATTCAAACCATTTCCTGGTCACCAATTTGTCCAAGATTGGCGTATCTCGACATCTATTCTTTTTGTTGCCATGAAATTCGGTAAACCCATTCATATTCCCCTCATGGTAACTCGTGAGAACGACTTTTTCATGTGGCACTAACTCACACACTCACACACATCAGGTAACATTTTTAAATATTGGCTTTTGTACACGACCAGCAGAACTAACGGCATTAGCACTAAAAGAAAATAATTTTCTTACCTTCAAAACAATAGATTCAAACCCTCACCCTCAACATAAATAACTAACACGTGTGACCAAATAAATATTTCACTAAGGTCTCAGTATAATTCAGAATTTGGTTTTAATATTTTGTTGACAACGTAAGCTGAAGTCGGCGCTCATTCTTATTCGAGTCAAATACAGCAGCTAGGTGGCGTTACGCTTAAAACTTTAATATTTCACGTATCCCTTTATCCATCAGTTTTGCCCCTTGTCTATTTTTATTAAATGAATTGAGAAAGGGGAAGTGAGAACATTTAAGTATTAGCTCTCTGAAAATCCTGCCAGTTTTTTGGGCTGATGACATTTTCAATGGTGGAAAAAGTGTCTTGAGCCTTTAGTAAAATTGTACACAAATTAAATGGGAGAGGGAGGAAGAGTTGGAGAGAGAGGGTAAAGATAAGGGTGTGTGTGTGTGAGTGTGTGTGTGTGTGTGTGTGTGAGTGAGAGAGAGAGAGAGAGAGAGAGAGAGAGATTTGAAGAAGGGGGGAGAGAGAGGGAGGTGTGTGTGTGAGAGAGAGAGAGAGAGAGAGAGAGAGAGAGAGAGAGAGAGAGAGAGAGAGAGGTTTCAGAGGCTCAGAGGCTCTGGATGTGTTATCGGAGCTCCGCAGAGAGAGCGTAGTACCGGTGGATGTGTGAGAGTTTCCCCGGGCTGCGGTGACTCTCAGGCGGCCCCGCGGTGAATGGGACTCCGCCGGTCGGTCCGCGTCTGCTGGAGGAAACATGCGGAGCTGCCCGGTCCTCCCGGTTTTCCCGGTGCTGCTGCTACTGCTGCTGAGGCTCTGCAGCGGCACAAGTTTCCCAAGTAACATCCACATAGGTGAGTGAGGGGTGAGGGATGGGAGGGGGCACCTGTCCTGCAGGAATACTGCAATATCTTATATATATGTATACGACTTTTTCATTTCCCTGTATTTCTGATCAGTCATGAGCATGCATCCATAATGACGCACTGTGTGAGGCTCAGCTTTACATCCCATGCATTTTGATTTGAATCTATTTGTATTTGCATTTAAACATATAAAAAAAGCATGAAACTGTTTTTCTGCACAGAGATTATATAGATATTGCTATTTTACAACTCTTGTAGCTTTTACATGAGATACAATATACACTTTCTTTAACATCAAACCAGCGGCTGTAAGGCTCTCCCCTTTATATCCCAGTAGTGTTTTTGATTTAATTTGAATATTGATGGGGACTGCATTTCAACATGATACAAATCATGAAACTGGTTCGCTGCCTGCCCAGAGACTGAATAGATCTTCCTATCATGAAACCACAAAACACCTTGATTATTCACCGTAATGTTGTGAAAAGTGTGCACTTTAAATGTTTTTAGACATCTAATGCTTCAACTAAAGTGACTTTCTGCACCTGTGCCTATGATAATGCTGTTAAATGCTATTTCCTGCCTGAATCGTGTTAATGCCCCCCCTCTCCTCACTCTGCTGCCTGCGGTTGGGATTCCCTCAGTGTGTTAGTATTCATATATTCATGATGAGACTTACAGTACTCTTTTTTGTGTCTCTTTCACTTTGATATTCCTGCAGGAAGTGAATGAAATATATTATTATAGTGACGCAAGAGTTGAATCAGCACCATGGACAGAGTCACAGTCATTTGTTTTATTGTAATTAGAATGAATTCTTATGAACTGTAATGCTGTGTTTCAGCTGTGTTGTAGTCATTAGTTTATGACCATTTAAAAAAAAAAATCTGTGTCATGCCAACGTTCAGGACATAATGTAATGATAATAATAATACATTTAATTGATAGTGCTTATCAACAAACATTACTCTGTATTTATTTTTATGTTTGCTTCAGACCAACTTTTTGGCCATACACGTATGTAAATGTACACATTTAATCATTAAGAATATATTACAATATATTAAATTAATAACCCACTTATCTAAGTAGAAACAGTGCATATCTTTGTAAATCATCTTGTGTTTAAGGTTCCTATAATCATTATGTAAGACTTGCAGACTATTGGGACTGATACTGTGTACAGTTATTCATTCTTTATGAGTTATATATGCGTTAATGTGTATTGGTGTACAGGGAAGCAGAAACCTTTGTAATGCATTTACAGCATGAGCTTATGTGCAATGCATGTCCCTGCAGGGGCATTTAAATAACATAACACTCAACATAAAATACATAGACTCTATGATAAGTACATACATTAGAATACAAAGGAAATGCACTTATTACTTACAGGTGAATAGGGTAAAACAAGTAGCTAACAGATATCACCATGAAGCTTCCCATTACATCCATTACATGTCACTTGTTAGACGCTTTTATCCAAAGTGACTTACATACTAAATACTGTGGGCAATCCCCACAGGAGCAATTTGGGGTGAAGTGTCTCAGGGACACAACGACATGCTGACTGCAGTGGGACTCAAACGTGCTATCCCCTGATTCGAAGTCCAGCACACTATCCACTCAGCCACAGCCTTCCCCACTTCATTACTGACATTAACACAATTATTTTTATATTACACGTGTTCTGACGTGTTATGTTTGAATATGCAAATGATGCATTATGTCATGCTAACTTTTGGTGAATGTAGGAGACACAAACAGACAAAGTTAGTAAGATCAACTCCTGATGTGTTTTATTTCCACCAGTCGGACAGAAGACATGTCATGAAATAAAGAAAAAATACTATTTTAAAAACATGTTTTTGCCTCAAAACTTAAAGTCTTACCTTTTTTCGTAACTCCAAAATAAAATAAAATAAATACATGATGAGGGTTTTTTTAAGGTAAGAGAAGTGTTATTGATCCCCTTGGGGAAATGACTACCCAGCTGCAACATATACATGATTCAATAATCCAAATATACATACATGTATAAATGGACTTTTTTATATACATTATATTATCCTGCACGTCTGCAAGTGCTATTGTTTTGGTACTTTTGGTATATGTTGATGCTTATACATTTGTAGTTTTTGCATTTAAATTCATGTATTTTATTCAGTCTCCCATTGCCAAGTAAGTATTAAATACTTAGTCATCAGTTACAAGTACTTAAAAGTTAAATATACTTCTAATCCACCTCTGCTGCTGAGTATTAAAGCTACCATGAATAAAACACACGCCACATGATTAAGTCAAGTAATATGTGTGTTACCCACTCCAAAAACTGCTTGCACTATAATACGGTGGACATTACTGCAATATTATTAGATATATGATTTATTCAAGGCGTTTAAAGGCTGGAAGCGGTCCATCTGCGGGACAGAAGGACCCCCCCCCCTAAAGTTAGATGTTCCTGCTGAGCTGTGCAGCCTGTGGTTGGTATGCAGGTCAGATTGTATTTCCTGTAGAAATGCAGGTTAGTTCAACGTGATGCCACATCAGCAGCCAGTGGTCCGCAGAATCACATTATAACTTCATTTTGGGAGAGTCACACCCCGCTCTGCAGCTGATCCACGCTGAATGTGAAGCAAACCAGCCGAGGTTAAAAAGGGACTCAAAAGAGCAGCTGGAGGATTCATCTGCTGGAAAGAATGTCACGGTGGAGGAAGTTTTTGGAGAGAGACGCTGTGTGAATATTGATACTGGATACAGGAAATAATCTCCACTCTTTGCTTCTGTTTTACATTAAAGCCGAGTTAACCGCCCTTCTGTGCAATACATGTGAATTAAATAGGATAAAGGCACGCCACACTTTGCCTACAAATAAATACAAATGTCCATGTTTATAGGAAAACTGGGAAAATCTCTTGTTTGGATAAAATGAACAAAACTTTGAATCTAAATTAAGTTTTTAAAAACAAATTACAGAAAAAACGCGGAGGAAAGTAAATGTATTCAAGTATGGTATACGTATCAGGTTGAGGCAATTCACTTGGATGTCTACATTTAATACTTTCAAAAGACTTTTTTGTATTGTAAAAATACGAACAAACAAACAAACAAAAGGGGTAAATAATAAAGTAAAACAATTAATAAATAGCAGTAGGAGTGGAAGCAGGGGGATCCATCAATAATAAGTAAAACATGTAAAAGATCGTCTACTATTTTTTTGTATTCATAATTTGTGGCTTTAGTTTTACTTTGAAAATCGGGGCTTTTATTTTGAAGGTGTATCGCCGGTGACAGGTGACAGGTTAGCAGGGTGAAACCTCTCCAAACTGAGGCCGGATGGAGTTATGGGATGGTTTATCAGCTGGCTGGTGAAGGCATGAGGTTTGTCAGTGTTTGACATTTGAGCGTCTTTTTAAATGTTTTATTTAAAAGGTGAGCGTAGCCGACTTCCCCACCGGAAGATTGATCAAATGAACCCGTTCATTGACTCAGTTATTCTTCTGGATGTAGACGATACTGTTCATTTATAAAAGAAGATTTTACATTTTATTTATTTATCTGTCAATATTTATGTTGTTTAGCTCAGAAATCCTACTACTGCTTACTGAAGCTGAACGTTACAACTCTTACTCCATCACTTAAAGGGGACCTATCATGCTATATTTGAAACATATATTGTAGGGCCATGCCTATACAAAACATGTCTGTGAAGTGTTTTGCTTAAAATACCAAACAGAACCCATTGTAGCCATGCCTCATACTGCTCATACCCCTCTGTTCTGTTAGACCAGGGGTGCCCACACTTTTTCAGCTTGGGAGCTACTTTTAAAATGACCAAGCCCAAAAGATCTACCTACAGGGCCGCCCCTGCCCAATCTGTGTCGCGAGCGCAGGAGGGGGGGGGGGGTGCTAGTGGAGTAAACGGCGGATAAACTGTGGCGCGCTTACACTAATTGCGCCGCATTTGCGCTTCAGATGAAGAGGTGAGGCCCCCTCATAACTGCATGAACCCGTATGGCACAATACAACTCAGACTGGCTTACCTGTACGTCAATCAAGTGGCAAATGCCATAGTAAGGATGGATGATAGGCTAACTTTAAAAAAAAAAAAATTAAATTTTTTTTTTTCTTTCCTTTTTTTTTTTTCAATGCCATGCGATCTACCCACACTACCTTCGCGATCGACCGGTCGATCGCGATCGACGTAATGGGCACCCCTGTGTTAGACAAACGCGGATTTTGGGTCCTTAGCTTGACAAAAAAAAAAAGAGGAGGCGGAGCTAATGCCTGATCAGAATTCAACCGGAGATAAAGTTAAATTCTGCTGTGATAAAACGCCATCCTGTTTAAACCACGTCAAGGATTATTTCTGAAACCGTATGGAGCTCAAATGCTCTGAGTGTTAGCGAGGCTTGCTAATGTAAACAAAGACGAGATTACGTCCAAAACAAGTCAGGCATTGTTTCTGATAGCAACTCTCTGTGGGTCCGCCGCCGATTTGACGTCATATCGGACGCAAATCTGTATTTTTAAAAGATTTGGGTACGGAGGAAAAGAGAGAGGGTTTTATTTTCTGACGCCGCGTGAGTTCCCCGACGCACCGGGGACACAAGTTGATGTATAAAAGACATCAAAAAGTGCATTTTGCATGATAGGTCCCCTTTAAAGGCTTTTCCAACGGTTTCTCTATAACTTTAAACTATTCTTTAAATTCTGAATCTAATTACTCCTTTACTTTAAGCTAGCTTTTTCAACTGTTAATCCAATACTTTTGAATGTGCTATTTTAACCGTTTCTCTATTACTTTAAACTAACTATTTTAATTGTTACTCCATTACTTTAAGCTCGCTATTTAAATGGTTGCTTTGTTGCTTTTAGCTCTTTATTTTAACTGAATTTACTGATCTGAATCCATCGCTGGTATGATAATAAAAGTTTGGGGTCTAATATTTCATTTTATTAGGCTTACTGTGATAATGCATACCCCACGGGCCTAATGTCATTTTGTTTCACAGTCTTCTTTCAGGAGGAAGGAATCCTAAAAATAATGATAATAAATAACTTCTTTAGTCTTTTCTAACAATTGGTAGACTTCACTAGAGGACAATCACATTTTATCTAGCAATTATTTTCAGTATTTATTAATTTGTTGATTCATTTTATAGTCATTTGAGCATGAGAAAACTCTGAAATGTCCATCCAGCGGTAAAATACTGAGACGATATTGAATTCACTGTCATGGTAAGAAAAGGAGGACTAGGCTTGGGCCTCATCACTCCACAGATATACATAGCACGATGAGTGATGATTAAATAACTAACCCCCCGAGCCTACAGGTGGAAGCTGGGGTGGAAGCTGGGGTGGAAGCTGGGGTGGTGGTGGGGCAGGCGAGCAGCAGCGACGTGGAAGTAGCTGCAGCAAGCAATGCATAGAGAGAGATCTGGCAGGTTAAATAGAGCGGCATATTAAGGAGACTCTGTTTGGTTGGTTGTCGAGTGGCAAGGGGCGTTATGTATGAATGCAGCATAAGTGCTCGAGTGGACTGCCTGAACAGCTCGCAGGCTTCGCCCCATATTTGGTGAACCACCTGAGACAGAACCAAATGATGTGTTATTCTTCGTGACAGCGTCTTTAAAAAGAGACAGTAAAAGAGAATTCAGCAGCTTTTCACTCAAATAAAAAACATGTATTCCTACTTCACCAGGGAGAAGACAAGTGGCTCAATCACTCAGAGTTTAAGTAGTCATATAATTTCACCGTGACCCTAAAAAACTGTCATGTGGAGAGTGTGTGAGTGCAGAGAAAAGAGGCTTTTAACGGCAATTACTGCAAACCAGACGCGTTATTTTTAGTTTCAGGGGTGAACTCAGCCCCCAACTCTGTTTGTGCTGCACGATGCAACTATGAGCCACACTGTGTTTTAGACCGTCAGTAGAGCTGTGGAGGAATTATTATAATAAGATATTATAATAATTCTGTCTGCGAGACCCTCCTCCAAGGACCAAAGAGTCTGAAAAAATACCAAAACATTCAGAATTTTAAAGTTTATTTATAGTGAAGATGCAACTTTTATTCGACAAATTGATGAGTCAATCGTCAGAAAATAATCCCCAATTTTTTGGATTACTGCTAAACTCTTTAAAGTCTCTTGAAGGTGGAGATTTGGGGCTTTTCTTTTTCGAGTATTCTATCTCATAGAACAAAACCTTCTTCATCTTGTGTTAACCACAGACTTTGTTTCAGGATAACAACCAAA
This sequence comes from Dissostichus eleginoides, assembly GCA_031216635.1. NCBI lineage: Eukaryota > Metazoa > Chordata > Actinopteri > Perciformes > Nototheniidae > Dissostichus > Dissostichus eleginoides. Next base: position 27,125,552 of record CM062279.1, on the reverse strand, counting down.
AACACATTCAGAAAACCATTGACCTCCATACCAGGGGACAGGAAGTCTTAAAATGCAGACTCATTCCCGGGTTTTAGGACTCAATCCTGCACATATTTGCTCAGACAGATTGTATGTTTTCCTTCACATTCCTCAGCTCTGGTGTTTGCAGCACCCCTCCTCTGTGTCAGGGTTTAACCCCCGCTGTGTCTCTCTGTGATCAGGAGGTCTCTTCCCTCGGCCTCCCATGAGTACGAGGTGTTTCGCTTCGCCCTCGCTCAGCAGCAGGACATCCCTAAGCTGGTCCCTCAGGTGGACATGGTGGACACCGGCAGCAGCTTCGCCATGACCTACGCCTGTAAGTTCACTGTCTTTATATATCTGATGCAGCACATTTCCTTCAATATTTGTCTTATTTTCAACCGTTACAAGGTGGTACAATACCAACACATAGTAAAACCCACAAAACTAAAAACAGACCAGGAGAGAAAAACTAAAACAGCAGCAGCAGTAACAACGTAGTGCGGTACTCATGTGTGAATAATACTTATTCTGTCATATTTATGCCCATAGTTATAACACTGGACCATTGCTCTGTCATGTATGGTGCTATTGGGGACCAGTTCCTAACAAACTCATCCAGAGTTCCTCCGTGTTAAAACCTCTCCAATTATATTTTCAGCCTAATAAGATATCAGGCAGATCTTAATGAAACCATTTCTGGAGTATTGTGAGGCGAGAGCAGCATACATAGCTATTCCAAGAATGTGCCTATATGTCTACGTTCATAATTTGAGTCTTATCAAAAAACAGTTGTATGGATATCGAGGTATATCTTTCCAAAACACGTATTAATCTCACGACAAACTGACGCCCAAGATTCAATTTGAGACTGAGACTGCATGAGATGACTGAGCTAATTTCACCTTTCCAGCATAATGAAGAGCACATGGAGTCATATCTACATGGAATAGCTGCGGATGTCCCATTGGTCCAAATGGACCCATTGGTCCATTTGGACCAATGGGTCCATTTTCTGTGAATAACCTTGTATTGCTGCAGCTTTTTAAATGTCAAGGATATCAAAATGTATTTGTAATAACTATCATAGACCCCGGCCCCCGTGTGGCCGTGGGCTGCCTGAGTTTTTCTTTACGTAATTGAGCCAAGTACTCTCTCTGTTGTATTCACATCCACTGACCTTTCTGGATTTAATTGTGTGTCTTCTGAATCAAATTGACTTGAATAGTAAAGAGTTGCTCACAGTGTTGACCCTGAAGATAATTAACACCCTCTTGGATTTTACAAATATCTCATAGTTTCTTTGCTTTGGTATATTTGCTCTCTGGTTCAGTCTCAGGAGTTTTGTCCTTTTAAAAAAAGGACAAAACTCCTCCTCAAACAAATCCTCAACTTTTTTCTTCAATTCCTTAATTCATTAAAAGAATCCCTGCTTTTTCAACCGCTTTAAAATGTTGATTTAGAATTATGTCAGGGTCATGAACCGTTTCAAGGCGATGAAGCTGATCTCTTTCTGTCTTTGTGCTGCTATGAACATTGAAGTGTCTAATACTGATTGACTTATCTTGTGTCAGATACTTGTCTTAGATGTCTCTGATACTTTATATTAAATAGAAAATGAGCGAATAGATCCTTTCTTATTGCTGTGATTGGTGCTGTGAGATGTATGTGATCTGAGTGGTTTTTAGTGCAACCTGCTGGCCTCTTGCACTCTGTTAGGAGCCTTGTGCTGTTCAGGAGGACTGATCCTCTCCTCCTGCAGATTTATCATTGGATCAAAGAGATGTTAAAACATCTCAAGCTAGAGACACCAGTTATTCTCTCCATGAGTTGGCTTTGACTGGTTCTGGTGCAATATTGCAACCTTTATTGACATTTGTAGGAAATGGGGAGCTTCGAATGTAATCCAAAATTGTGTTTTGTCTTTTTCGGCATGTGTTAAAAATGCCAGACAGATTAGATTAGATATGGTCCAATCAAAAACCCTTTATAAGCAGGGTACCATGTTGAATGTTGTCATACTTACAAGAGCCTCTTTACTTTGACCCTTGCAGCAGATACGTGGGACAGATAAGGGGCATAAATAAAAGAAAGTTAAAGGAAAGCAACTGAGGAGATATCCCTCTCCAATGAAAATGTGTCATGTTTCTGAAATAAATATATTAAATTAAAAGAAAATGAAGGAAGGACACAGAAATCAAAAAAATTGGTCCATTTGGACCAATGGGTCCATTTGGGTATGGGCACGTCACTGTACCCAGGAAGCAAACAATGGAAAAAGAGAAATGTCCAACGAGGCGTTCAGGGGCAGCATAGACAGGTCTTTTCTGTGTTAGAGTTTTACTCGCTACAGGGTGTACTTTGAGGGTCTGTGACTCTGCAGACCGTTTACATGCAGAACAACCTTCATAACACAAGGGGACGGGTAACAACCAGAAAAGCATGACATGGGACCTTTAAGAATCGACTCACGGTTGCTGCACGAATAAAGCACATATATCCAGTTCAAAGCCCTTTGTAAAAACCCGTTAACAGACATGGCAGCAGAGAGAAAAGCCAATAGATCACAGACAGTATGAAGCCACAATGTGCCCCTTAGTCACGTTGATGAGAGCATGTTTGACTGTCTAGTAACTTTACAGGTTTGTAAAAGAGTTGTTATGGTAAATGTGCTTCAGGTTGGAGGAGGTTGGATAGTACTCTGCCGTCCACGGTGCTCTCCATCACGGGTCAGCGCCTCCTCCTCCCTCCATCCAGACTTCATTCAGCAGACTTGGGATTTGGGGAAAACAGAACTAAGAGCAGGCGGCTTTAAAAGAGCCGACAGCAGCAGTAAATGGACTGTGGCTCGGGGGAGCGTTCAGCACACAGCAGCAGGTTTACAATGTGCTGACCTCCTTTCATTCAGACGCCTTTATTACACCTGAATTCAATTCTGTACGTCTAACACAGCCCTCTGGTCAAATACAGGCAGGAGCACACATGTTATCTGATGTTCTAAAAAGCCCCGGCAGACAGAGAGATGCTCACAAAGAAAGTCTCCGAGATGTTTTCAATTATTCAGGTTTTTCATAGTTAGCGGTTCATTTGTATTTTTTGGATGATTTATTTAAAAAGAACAGTTCTTTAAAGTATCTCAAGAACCAAACAAACCCCGTAAAACACTGTAACTCTCACTTATTAAACATTTAAAGCATAATATAGTAGTGTTTATTCATGTATTTGTAAACTGCTTTAAAATATAGCTGTAATTGATAACCAGAGGAACACATTAACACTCAAACACATCCATTTCCTAATTCAAGGTCCACCTTATACTTCTCCCAGAGCTTTCAGCCTCAAGTTAATGCATAATTGCAATGTGAAAACTAACCTAATCAAAGGTGTACAATGTAAACAAATAGAAATAACATAACGTTTGTGAAGGTTTGGACTTTCAGGTGTGAAAACGCCCTCAGAGGTGACCGCCTACAGTTTGTTTTAGATTGTAATAATAATATATAACTATATTTAGTGAGAGTTTACAGCCTCAAACCAAAACCAAAACTATCTACGAGATGAACGTCAAACATTTGATTGTATGTAGGATTGTGGGTAGTGTAGTCCTGCAGGTTTTTCTTGATAGTTATCATACACACTTGTGATTTCTATAACAGCATATACCCTCGTTTCACAACCTGACAGCTATGAGTCTACCTTGGATTGTTACGCCAACATGCCTTAATTTAAAACCCTCAATTCAGAATATGATAGTAAGGATATTGAAGTGTTTACACATGTGGAAACAGAACATCTGGAGCCTTTTGGTTCCTTTTTTTTCTTCTGTCAATTGAATAAATAACGCTTTTTCCTGCACATTGGTCACTTGATGCCATATGGATTTGCATTTTGATTTATTTGATTTAAACTCAGAGTAAAGGACTGGGAACTTGTCCCCCTGACTGCAGCAGGGTTCATTTTAAAGCAGGATGTGAGGCAGCGCTGCAGGTTAGTTTCATGGCAGACGTGCACAGAATGATGGAGCTGCACCTGAGCAGCTCACCTGCCTCCGGACCCTGCTGACTAACCTCGTTCCGCTCACTCCTATTTCCTCTTTTTACTCCTGTGAAGCTTCACTCTCCACACTCTCTGATGTTTAACGTCATCATTTATTCACTGAATCTGTCCCTGCTTTAACCACACAACAAATTATGGTCATCATCTTTTTTGCAATACTTTTTTTCTACGATTTCACTCATGTTTTATGCATAAAGATTGAAAATGTGCATAAAAACAAGCTGATGGAAACTTGCTTACTGTAAGTGATGTCCCTTGAATTCTACATGCCACATTTAGCTTATTGTATTTCTTTTTTATATAGTTTACTTCTCCTGAATTACTTGTAGCATTCTCTCGAACTATTTTATTATACTCTGTTTCTTCTTGCACTATTTGTATTGTTTTAGGGTTATATATATTTGGGTTGCATTGTGGAGGAGCCTGGGACTTGAGATTTTCATTGCATCTCTACACCGTAGCTACTCTGCATATGAAAATACAGCCTTTGAATTGAGCGTGTACCAAGCTCTCTCTCTCCTTCTCTTACTATGAACCCCTCCACCCCTCTCGGTCTGTTGTTGTGTGAAATGTAAAACAGACTGTGCTCTGCCTCCTGTGAGACAGTGGAAGCAGAGCAGCATGGCGGCATCTCTTCAACGTGCTTTGAGATGGAAAAACAAATATGTGTCTTAGAGCTGCAGCTTCCACTTTCACACTTTAATACAACAGAGACTTTTATCAGGAATTCTCACTGGTGACGAGGTCTAAGGTACAATGAACCCCATCTGGGAAATATAAAGTAAATTGATAACGCCCTTTACTCACAGCAGATGTTTTTTTCTTATGCAATCAATTTGCATGTCAACACATATTTCCAAATAGTTGCTTTTGTTATATACTTTCACACCAAACGTTAATACTTGCTGTGAATAAAGCCATCAACCAATCTTTGTGCCAAACAGATACAAAACAACGCAGAGTTTAAACCAATAAGACAAACTTTATTACTCCTTTAAACATTGATAAAAGCACATTTTTCCTTCTTACACTTAACAACCAAAGCTCTCGACACAAAGGACATGCAGACGAGTATTCTATATGTCCCTGCTGTTTGTTTGTCACATGACTGGTGTGTGAAGGCCCTTTAGGTCAATATATCAACATATGTTGTACGTATGGCGTACATGTCAACGGATTTAAGGCATCTACACAACGGGGAAATGACATGAAAATATAATATCTCTAGGGCTTAACGTTATTGTGCATGCACAACTTTTTGATGAAATAAACCAAAGGCCACATGGGCAAAAGTTCTCCTTTCACATAACCAACAAATACGCATAATGATTTATTTTGGACTAAAAGCTCAAAGTGAAGGACGTGGAATGTGTCTGTGTTGACTCGGTATTTACTGTGACTCTGGACTTCTCAGTCTGGTTGGGAACACGACTCGGGACTTGAGTGCAAAGACTTGAGACTTACCTTTTACTTGCAAGTCAACGACATGGTCCTACATGTAAAATAAATGTAGTGTAGTTACACAGTATATCTGCCTCTGACATATACTGGAGTAAAAAGTTACATAAAGTACATGCATTAACTTTATACTTTAATGAATATATGAATATATGCAACTTGACAGCATTTTACAGACAGTATTTTACAGTATTGGCAATATTTTTACAGTATATACAGCATTAGACAGTACGGACAGTAGTGTATATACAGTATTTGACAGTACAGACAGTAGTGTATATACAGTACAGACAGTATTTGACAGTACAGACAGTAGTGTCCATCTGTGCAGGGGACGGTGGGCGTGGAGCTTCACACTGATCATATGAATGAAATGAACTGTGATCTTCATATTAAAACCTGCAGCTGCTTCCACATCTGCTGCTGCTGCAGAGAGAGAGAAACACGTTCAGTAGTTCTCACATCAGCCAACACAAGGTCATGATCTGTGATGGTATTTACACTTTCACGTATTTCCATCTGTCATCCTACTGCTCCGCCAAATAAGGAAGAACTTCCACTGAGCTCTAAAAATATCTGTGATGTAACCTCATTATATCTGCTGCTAAAAATACTTGTTGTTTTTAAAAACTGTTAGGCAAAACGTTCAGCCTAGACAATAATGACGATTAAATGAAAGCCCATGAGTGGAGGATGAAGTGGAGCTTATCTCCCTCGGGGCTATCAAAGAGTTGAATAGCCCTGAGCTTTACCAAAGTAAAAACTATAACATTAACTGCATCAAATCATTCTGACAGTTCCAATAGCAAATAGCAGAATCGCTCATTTTAGGGCTGAAATCTTGAGCATAATGTACTTTTTTAAATTTAAATGTATATGCAAGACTTCATCTTTTCTACTTAAACTGATCTGAGTACTTCCTAGAGAATTTGTTCCACCAACTTCAGGGATGCCACAAATACCAGAACATCTGTTTTAAATACCAATACCAGTGAAAGTCCACTATTCCTGATGCCATCGTACAAAGTAAATGCCATGTACACTCCTTTATTACTGTTTCCATGCTTTTCTCGGAAGTTAAACACTTCCTAATTCCCCCTCTCATTCACTTCCTTTATATGCTGTGAAAAATCTTCAAAAAACTGGATTTATTGAAGTTTCTCACCAAAGATTAGGTTTGAACATATTGTGATCATGTTTACTGAACAGAACGCCCCTTAATAGAACTGACTGTAACTTGTTAACTTTTGCTCCTACTGCCCTTATTTATAAAATAACTTAAAATAAGTTTAAGACAGATCTCCTCCTTCCAATTTGAACACGCATTTCACAGATCAAAATTTAGCATTTTCAGGAAGAAAGCTAGATATCCCTTCTGATTTTAATGGCACTCATCTCGAAAACACGACCGGTACTTCAATTAAATTAAGTTTATTCGCAAACAGTTAAAAATACAGTTAGATCACAAGACACAATGGAGATGTGTGATTATCTTTAAGCCTAACTACTAAACGCTCCCAAAACATTTGTTTCACCTGTCTGAGTCTTGGTTCAAAACAGGTAAGATATAATAAACTGAGATTTATGTGATGAATGGAAATAACTGTACAAATGAAAATGGATTTCAGCTGAGAGACTGTGGAAACATTATTTCCATCAAGTTTTTAGTTTTGGCAATGACTTGGTATTTCATAATGTTTCATTTCTACAGTTTTCTGGACATTTGGTTAGAATTAGCGTTTTGTTTGGAAGAAAAATTGGAAGATGTTTGTACAAAATGTCGTGGCAATATATCAAATAGATGTTGAGACATTTCAGTCTGGACCAAAGTGGCGAACGGACCAAAAATAATTCCTCCTTTGTTTCTGGAAATGTTCAGAAGTGACTAAACTTTGAGTGACACTCGAAACACAACAGCAGTGGAGAGGCTCTCTGTCACACAGTCATTATATATAATGACACACACACACACACACACACACACACACACACACACACACACACACACACACACAACACACAATGCAGAGCCAGCCTCCTGTCTCATCTTCATCATCTTCATCAGGCGGACAGACGGTGACGAACCTGTTTGTGCCGTTGAACTCTGAGGACGTCTGAGTCTCTGTCTGGACTCTTTTCAAGTCCTTCTTCTTCATATTCTCCAATGTATTACCCGTTCCTCTTTGCTTGAGTCTCCACATTTGTTCGCTAGATAATTCTCATTTGCATATATTTCATGCTTTTGATATTGCCTCTCTCTGTGGCTCCTTTGACTCCTGCTTATATTCTGCAGACACTGCAAACACGCTGTTACTCTATTTATGCTTATTAAGCAGCGGGCTGTTGTTCACTTGGTTTTTATTGTCTCACATTCAGTTTGTTATTTAATTGAAAGTCCAGGAGATATCCTGTGCCTGGGAAGACTTTGAGCTCAGTTCAGACACACACACGTTATTCAGAGATAGAAACGAGTCTGTCCTCACCAGATAAACAGCAGCAGTTGTTGTTTGCTCTTCAATGAGTCTACGTTTCCTGTCAGTGGTCATAGGAAGAATGACTCTCCTCTCTCTAAGTGGTAAACATACCTGAGGGGGACAGGTGTTTATTTATTTGCTCAAAGTGTTCAACTTTAAAAACAGACACTGATCCCGTCTTATCTTCTACATTTTGAACTCAGTATAGAATATGTTATGCTAATTTATACCAGATTTATCACTAGTGACATTCAAAGGATAACTCACCTGAGGTGTGAGGGTTTGAAACCACAACAACTGTTTGTATTTAAGACCTCGATGCTACAGCTGTCCTTTCAAGGCCAGACCACAATAGTCAATGAGAGCGAGAAGCCGGAGCAGCTGACAGAAAATATTCTAGCTCTTGAGGCTAACGTTAGCATACTGTTGATTTCAACTATAATTCTCACCAAGCAGCTTCTTCTTTAACATCTCTAGCCCAGTAGCACTGTGCTGCCAACAGCTAACAGCTAACAGCTAATGTTATGTATTTGCCTTCTGCACATTTCAGAAGTGAGATGTTCAATTAATTCCCTGCAATGCTGATAAACAGCACCATAATCCCAGAAGCAGTTTTGTGTCTGTTTAGGAATAATTTACAAGGAATGTGTGTCTCTGATCTCTAGTAGTGTAGTTTCTCCTTCATTGTTAGCCGTAGTCTGAGCAGAGCTTCAGCCTTAACGTGTGTCGGATGGCCCAGACAGCATAACGCTGTGCAAATTAAGAAAACATCTTCATCAATTTGACAAGAGCGTACACCAGCAGAGCAGAGAGGGAGAGCTGGACGGTAATGAATGTGTCGCTGAAACAATAAACACATCCTGTTATGGAGGAACCCAAATGGAGTCAGGCACTTTGGCAACACGTCGCCGTACAACTTCTGCCAGCAGATCAGGCTGCAGTGAATGGAGGTCTGAATAGAGGGAATGAATCAGGAGAGCGTCTCCGTCTAATAGAGCATGTAACAGGGTTTGAATGCAGCGTATGAACTTGTGTAAACTGTGCCCATGGCTTCATGAACTCACATCCAGCTGCAAATTAAAAATCCAGGACGGGACCATTTCAGGAGGAAATATTGCTCTTTTTAAAAACTCTCAAGTAAATGGGTTTTGAGCTGAGTGGCAGAAAAATCCATCCGTCAGCAGAGAACACAGACACGCAGGGAAAGTCCTGAGAGCACAGAAAAGAAAGTTTCTCAACTTTTTTGTTAAGGTAAGGGAATACGTCTGCAGGTTAACTCGCTCAGTAAGTGTTCACCTGAAGAACTGCACGATCAACACGTATTCACAGAGGGAGAAGTCCTCATTCGACCTCACTGGGTTAAATGCAACATGTGATGCATCTTTACTAAACAAGAGGTTTTGCTTTGCCTCATCAGTCCGTTTACTTGTCAATCCGTATGGATCTTTTCACAGTATTTTTATATAAATATGTTATTATCCTGCTTTTATACATGTAAGTTCATTTTGGTCTTATAGTTTGTGGACCAAATAGACTCTGTGTATATTCGTAGAGAACAGTATACCATATAAGCATATATGTGTTTTTATGTGTACAAAGTAACTATGAGTGTTAAAATAAATGTAGTGGAGTAAAAAGAACGAGATTGGCCTCCTAATTGTAGTGGAGTAGATAATAGATGTCAAAAAGTACTTAAGTACAATACCTGAGTAAATGTACTTTTACTTTCCACCCCTGCTGTAAATACAGGGAGAGAAAAACAGCCACAGACGAGCGTTCAAAATAAAAAGAATAATTTCGTCCCTGACTCCCCGTCTGTATCTTCAACCTTTTTAAGTTTGCACTTTAATTATAAACTCTGAGGCGCAGCTAACTAACATTTAACTCACCGCCCTCCCAGAGGAGCAGGAGAAGATGGGAGACGGGGGAGAGGAGGAGGACGAGAAGGAGGAGGAGGGGGAGGGGGAGACGGAGGAGGAGGAGGGGGAGGGGGAGACGGAGACGGAGGGAAATTAAACGGTGTTTCTCTGCCAGGACTTCCTTATCAGGAGCGCACAGATTGAGACAGCAGCGGGACAACACTGCCCCGCTCTCCACAGTCTGTGTGCTTTATTGTTGTTTTTATTGCTTATTGGTGTAGAAAATAAAGAATGCATAACAATGGGAACATTTAGGCAGGAAGCCCGGTGGAAAGGGAGAGAGCTGGTGACATTTTGCCCTTGAGGACTCACTTGTAGTTTCACGCTCCGTTAAATGCCTCAAATGTGAAATGAGGACAGAGTGCAGCTGCATGGAGCGCCTGCAAGGACGTTTATCTCCAACTGCACAGTGTGGCAGAGAAAGGAAGAGCTGGCGTTAAGATACGAGGACAAAAGGGGATTATCTTTAATTAATCATCTTAAACTATAGTTCCTTGTTAGACAAGACGGAGTCACAGCCAGGAAACTCAGGGAGATAACACAAGAGAAGAAGAAATACATGATACGGTTAACTTATTTTATTATCAGTCCAATGAGGTTCAATTGTGAGCAGGAAATAAAAGACTTAATGTAATTATTGGATTCAAGCAGCAGTGTTGTGGTTTTTAAATGTGTGAATCCTTTGAGGACTTTGACGTGAAGTCATGTGACCGTGCTGTAGTTCCTTCCTTTATAGCCGAAATCCTAAAGTGGTGTTAATGTGTGGAGATGATCCTGCTGAACTTACCGTGTAACTATCATAAACGTTTGTTTGACCAAGAGATTATTTTCTGCTATAATCCAAAATCACATGGAGAAATCCCACTGGCTTGATTGCATTTTTGATTGGACTGAAAGTGTGAAGTGTTTGCCAGTTTGCTTCCTCTGCACTGCCAAGCTGTCCTTCAGCAAGGCACCAGACCCCTTCTGCTGCATGGCGCCAGACCATTGGTTCAAGCTTTTCGCTCTGACACCTCTCCACTAAGGCATGTGTGTATTTCTGGCCTTTGTGTGTAATGTAATGTCAATAACAACAGAGTGAAAATAGAATTTCCCCTTTGAGGATTATTAAAGTATGTCTTAATACACATGTATATATAGAGTAGATTCTTTGGTTCATTATGTGAACAGTTACATGTCTCAGTTTGATCATTAATGTATATAAGAGATATTATTTAGCAAAACAGCTACTGTAGTGCTAACATAGTAGCTAGCTGGTGTCAGAATCTCAAGATGGCCGCTCCCATATCCAGGATATTTTCCTTCACTTCTGTGTAGTAGAAATAAATGGGTCTTTCTCTTGTTGATATGAAGTCTATGATTGCATTAGTTTGGAAAAAAGGGTTACATGAGCTGATGTGTGGCCTCTGGAGTGCATTGTGGGTAAATCTCTGTGGACTAGTTAAATGCAAATGTAGACACGGAGGCAGCAGAGACTCGCTCTGAGCCAACAGATGGGATTTAAACCTGCAACTATTCACAGGGGAAACACTTTTAGTTAGCCTCCATTTCTGTGTGTGTGTGTGTGTGTGTGTGTGTGTGTGTGTGTGTGTGTGTGTGTGTGTGTGTGTGTGTGTGTGTGTGTGTGTGTGTGTGTGTGTGTGTGTGTGTGTGTTGTGTGTGTGTGTGTGTGTGTGTGTGTGTGTGTGTGTGTGTGTGTGTGTGTGTGTGTGTGTGTGTGTGTGTGTGTGTGTGTGTGTGTGGGTGGGTGGTGGGTGGGTGGGTGGGTGTGGGTGGGTGGGTGGTGTGTCAGCAGGAGATTATTGCATTGATGCCTCGGAGGCAGCAGTTGCCAAAATGCTTTTTGAGCACTGTATGTGTGTGATTCAGCATGTGTATGTTTGCACTGTATGAGTGTGTGTGTGTGTGTGTGTGTGTGATGGTACGTCGCCCTGAGGAAGGCAGCAGCCATTTAATCTATTATTCAGAATTGCTACTAAACACATTAATTAGAGCCTGAGGTTGAGACGGTGCACGCTGACGGGTGGAAACCTCGTTTGTTTGAGCTCGGTGTCCGCGCCTCAGACCTGCTCACAGGAAAACACACACTTCAGTTCTTCTTCCTGAACAGATCTGGTGTGAGCAGATACATCCTTGTGTGTAGCACAGTTGATCCTGTGGACTTGTTTTGATGAGGTAATGAATTTGGATCAGTCTTTAGGCACCAAGAACACCAGCTTCTTCCCTCGGGACAGAAACGTTCCATTGAGCAGTTCATAAACATCTTATTTATTACATTTACTGATTGTCACTGTTTCTCTAGTGACTTCTTTGAATGCTGTCTCATTTAGACACTTGTAAATTCACCAGTGGGGTATTTACTGACGTATGTTATGTCGTAGAATTAATATCTCTTCAGCTTGTGTTAACCACAGAACTTATTTCAGCCTAACAACCAAAAACACATTCAGAAAACCATTGACAGCCAGACCAGGGGACAGGAAGTGGTGAAATCCTTACAAATGTTAAGGTTCAAGGACTTATTTCTTCTCCACTCTGTAACAGTTTAATGTGAACGTAGACATACTCAGTGTCCACAGTCTCTGACCTTAGGACTTTTCTGTATCTGGCTGCTTTTAATGTCAGCACAGCGCTCAGTGAAAGTCACTCCACTGAAACAATATAAAGTCTGTATCAGTGTGTTGGAGCTGGTCTGCATGTGGATGTCATTCTGGGGTAAACGTGTGACGTGAATGCAGCATGACGGCAGTGAAACAGTGATCTGATGTTTGGATGTGTGTCTCCGGGCCGTCTCCTCAGCAGAGCCAGCTCAAAAAGTGTGTGTGTGTGTGTAAGTTTGGGGGGGGGGGAATGATGGTGAGCTAACCAGGATAAAACACATCTCCACGATTACCTGCCGATAACCCTTCAGCTGAATACTGTGATTATTAGTTTTCACAGAGACACAGATCTGCGGTTGGATAGACGGATGTCATCAGGACGAGGCTCTCTGTTTTGGGATTGGGGTTGGGAGGGGGAGGGGGGGGTGAGGTCTCAGCTGTGGGGCCCCTGGTGCTGGTTGCCGTCTCTGGGCTGTGTTTAAATAAAGCTCGGTACGGAGGCCCGAGGAGGCGAGGAGCGAGATGTCTGACGCCGAGCGAGGACGAGGTCAGATAAGTGTCTCCACGTCAACTTCTCTCCTCTGTGACTTTAATTGATGAAGCCGAGCCGGGGGTGTGTGTGGGGGGGGGTGTTGTTGTTCTGAAAGTTGTTCTTGTCTGGGCCAAGATAAATATAAATCTAGGGATGACAGGAAAACTGGAATTTAGTAGATGATATTCTGTGTTTTCCAAAATGGTCATGGCCAACGATTTCAATGTCCCGACAAATTCCAGGCAAAAAAGATCCTTCTTATTGAGCTTCAAAAAACAATTCATAGGAATACTATATATAGAATAACATTTAAAAGTATGTAGATTAATATTGTAGTGATTTCTAGGCTATTTTAAATGAATGAGGTCCCGTCAATAGACTATTAAAATATATAGAAATATATATATATATAGTACTCAAACCTAGAGTTTAACACTTGTCTCCTACTTCCTTCAGCTTTAGCCCTCTACATTTTCTCAATACAATGAAACTGGCTGGACTCCACCGTGACGACCAGCGCTACAATGCTAATGAGGCTATGCATGTCATCCCTGATAGCTATTTGATATTGCTGTGAAAGGTTCACTTCTGTATCTATACCGCTTTGTCTGTGGGTGATATTAACTAATAACAGATTCATAATTAAAGTCTTGACTATCCATTGGTTATCAGATTGTTGTAGATCTGGGCATTATCTTGTTCTTACAGCAGTGTTGTGTTAGAAACATTCATGTAAAGTAAATAACATGATGTTGATGATGGCTTAATGTATGTTTATGATACTGTGAGTCGTCCACAGCTGCTGTGAGCCTTCTGGGAATATGTATTTATGTTCAGGTCAACAACATCAACATGGTCCAGATGTGATCATCCTTTAGGAGGAAGCAGTAAAGTGATCTCTGAGTTATGTTCCTGTAATCAATCACATGTGTTTCTACTGTGTCTTAAGTACTGAAATAGTGCCATACGTGTTTTGTCTTCAATAGTTACTGAATAAACACAAAACATATTGGTCCAAAAGATTCCTAAATGTAGAAACTTGGACAAAATTACTTTTCAGGGGGTCCGCGGGGTCTTAAAAAGTATTACAAGTTGATAAATCAATTTAGCGAAATGAAGGCTATTAAAAAGTATTAAACGGCATTTTCCAAGGTATTACATTTTGTAGCTTGTTTCAATAAGTATATAAATGGTCCAAAGAGGTTGTATTCTACAGTCTGCCTGAATGTAATCATTGCGTAGGTGTGTAGTGATTCTGTGGAGTTTATTTATGGCATCCCGTTGGATGTGACGTCATCTGAACAGGACATCGCGCGCTCACTGCTTGATAGCGCGCGAAGGTCCGTTTACGCCGGTTGTTAAACAACATCGTTATGGGGAAATGCAAGTTGCGTCCAAATGGTTGGAAGATAAGGAGGAAGGACAATCAATACTGTATATAGTCAATGTGAGGTAAAGTGTGTCGCCAAGGTAACCGGTTAGAACTCGAAGTGGCGATGAGGTCTTAAATGTATGGAAAGGGCCTTAAAAAAGGTCTTAAAAGTTCTTACATTTGACTTCAGGATTCCTGCATATACTCTGATTTTGTTACTTGCATATTTTTGGGTTATGCTCATTTTGAATACGCTGCTCAGAAAAATGAGCACATCTCAAAAACAAGAAAAATTAACTTTGTTCAAAAAAGGTTTGTAGCGCTAAGGAATATCCATGCTTTTAATTTAGAAATACTTTGGATCAATATGTTGTGTTATTTAACACAATTTGATGATATTTAGTTATTTTTTATGATAGGATATCAAAACCTTTTCTCCTGGGTTGTAGAAATCCCATCACAACAAGAACATGTAGAAAGTAGAAACACATGAGATTGATTACAGGAAGATAACTCAGAGATCACTTCACTGCTTCCTCCGGAAGGATGATCACATCTGGACCATGTTGATGTTGTTGACCTGAACATAAATACATATTCCCAGCAGGGAGCATCTGTCCGGCCTCCGTCGGGACTGCAGCGCTAACGCTAACAGACAGACAGCTCGTTAGCATGATAGCATGACCCCGGGGAAAGAGCTATTTACGGAGTTAGCATGTTAGCACTGCACCAAGGACACACACACACACACACACACACACACACACCACACACACACACACAAACACATGGTGTATTGTGTATATTTGCATTAATGATCAGCCGATTACATCATCAATGTGTTATTGTCTCAAAGATATGACCTTCTTTGTAGCTCCAACATCAGGACACTTTTTACATGATATCTGAAAAGACACCTGCATTAAAGACAAACTGAAATATGACAGTTACAGCACTGTGTTGTGATTTGTGATGATGTTTAGACTTTTATTACTTATTCTCAAAGGACATTAAGCCTTAAAGAGGCGTTTGTTTAGTTGTGAAAGTTAGAGTGACAGGTTCACATCTTTTATCCAGAGATTTTCCGAATGATAACATGTTTTTATATTCCAAAACGAGATCTCTGCGTAAAATAAGCTGGTGATTCTACAGAGTTGCGATGCTGGAGCAATGAGAATACTTCGTCTTAATCCTGCTGCGGGAGGAGTCATTTGATTCGGCACGAGGAGCCTTTTGTGTGGAAACAGCAAACTGCAGTTTATCAGCAGCAGATAAGTGAGGCGCTGAAATCACGTCTCCTCCGTGACGAGGAGATAACACTCTCATGGTGTACAGATACTATCATAAACGCTGCAAATGAAGGAGACAAAAGAAAGCTGCCATGTTTTGGTTCATTAAGTAACATATATATTCCAAAAAGCACATTGTTTTAATTAAACATTATGTGTATTTAGTTGCTGAACCAGTGTTAATAATTGTAAAGACTACAGTAATGTCCAAAAGTAACATGACCTCTACCATTAAAGGGTTTTTAATCATCTGATTTCTTGATGACGAGGGAGGCGTGTGGTGCAGTGGGTTGTGCGTTGGTGTTGGGATCAGGGAGCACAGGTTCAAACCCCACTGCAGTCAGCATGTCGTTGTGTCCCTGAGACACTTCACCCCAAAGTGCTCCTGTGGGGATTGTCCACAGTATTGAGCATGTAAGTCGCTTTGGATAAAAGCGTCTAACAAGTAACATGTCATGTAATGATGATGTTCTTATTTTCTTCAATTATTAATAATAACCAATCAATATTTCAAAGTTCTTGTGTTTTCATTCATCAATTACAAATGTATTTACACTCCTGAGACTTCTTAATTTTATCAAAAATACTCAAAAAATACTCAAAAATCCAATCAAATATTATTCTTATATTTGTTCCTTACCTTGATTATAATGATGTTATATGAAACCTTTGGGATGTTGGAAGAGCTCCACTGAATATATCACATATTTATAGTAGATTTTACACATTTCCGTGCAGAAAAGTTACATATTAATCCCTTAAATCTACGCACACGTTGATGTTAACATTTTTGTTCTGCTTCTATTCATATTGAACTGTTTCTTTGAGGCTCTTCGTCTCTCTACTGTCAGTCTGCATGAACCATTGCACACCATTAGTTCTCCAAGTACAAATAAAAAACCCTCCATACAAAATAATACCTGACTTTTACAAAAAGAACAACACACTCTCCCATAACGCGCAGTGTGCAGACCTGTGTGTCAGGAGATTACACACTTTAGAGCGTGTGTGAACTATATCTCACTTTTGGTTTGTTTGCTGACCTGGCATTCGGGGCGGAAAAAGATGAACTGGAGCTTGAAAAACAAGACAGACAACAAGACAAGGGAAATTATTGGATGGAGGAAAATAAAGGGAGAGGACAGAAGGTGAAGGAGAGGCGAGGGGGGGGGAGAGATGGATGCGCACTGACAGACAGAGAGGCTCATGGGGGAAATCAAAATAGTATTAGTCAAACATATACACACACAAGTATAATATCATCATACTAAACAACACTGGAGTAGTGTTGTTTAGTATGTTCAGGAAGGAATTTGAGTAACTGGGATTAGTCTAGAAATAAATAAATACGTTTATCGTTAATGGAGTCATTTAAGCAGTTATGTTTAACGGAATAATAAATACTAAGTCTTACTTTCCTCATGTTTCCTGTATAATCAAAAAAGTGTTGGAAACAATAATACATTTTCAGTCAATCGACACAAAAATAATCACAACATATTTGGAAAATGGAAAGTAATTGTCCAAACAATCTGAAGATGTGATGCTTCTCTCTGTTAAATATCATATAGTAGTTGTTACTACCTTGTACATTTCTCACCATTTTATGGACTTAAACAATAAGTTGAGAAAAAAACAAACCGATAATTGATCAAATAATTAAAAGTAGCAGTGCCAAATAAAAAGCTGTTGATGAAACAATGTTCTAACCTCCTCTCCTCCTTCTTCTCCCAGTCTGCTCCCAGTTCTCTAAAGGAGTGTACGCCATCATGGGTCTGTACGACCGGCGGACGGTGAACATGCTGATGTCGTTCTGCGGCTCTCTGCACGTGTGCTACGTCACGCCCTCCTTCCCCGTCACCACCAACAACCAGTTCGTCCTCCAGCTGAGGCCCCCGCTGCAGGAGCCCATCATGGCCCTGCTGGAGGCCTTCGGCTGGAGCCGCTTCGTCTACATGTACAGCCCCGACTCAGGTGAGAACTTTACCTGAGAGGTTCAGAGATGGCAAAAGTTCACACATCCTTTACTCATGTAAAAGTAAAGAAGTATGGGCTTTGAAATAGTGATGGGAATTATGGCTCTTTGAAGGGAGCCGGATCTTATGGCTCCGTTCCTTTGCGAGAGCCGTTCAAAAGAGCCGTTTTTTTTTTAAGGGGGCGGGGTTAATAGGTTTATCTGCGAAATATACCTTTTATAATTCAATCAAATGTAGCCCTATTTTGACTAATGATTTATATGTGTACACATATATCACTTAAATTATTCAATATCCTTTGTACTGAAGTATTCAAAAGTAAAAATTACATTTTTAATATAAATGATTTGCTGTGGCCAATTGTTTTCATTGCATTTACAGAGCCTTGTAACTCTCTGATTGTAGAACCACGCTACACAAAGCAGAGAGCAACACCTATACAAACTGACAACAAATCTTTGCTGAGCCTACAAATAATCATAAATAAATAACATAATGAAAATAAATATATTGCAATGCTCAAAACAGCAGCATCCAACAGTCTCTAATCCTTGGATATTACATGTCACTGCATGAATGCACGGAGCACCCGTAGCGCGGAGATCATCATATCATTCTGTCTCGTATTACTTAACAACAACAAAAAATGGCTCGTTCGCGGGCGCGAGCCGGCTCCCGTCGTTCACTTAAAAGAGCCGACATATCACTACTTTGAAATGTACTTCAGTAAAAAGTACCCATAACTAGCAGCTGTTTTAAAGAGTACCTGACCTCCCTTTATATTAATAGAACAATAATGTCATTGTTAGCTAATGAATGTTTCCATGCTGAACAACGGCAACATGACAACGTTTTCATTGGTCCCTCTTCTTTAGAGAAGACCAGGAAATGATGGATACACGGATCGTGTTCAAATCAATAGGCACGCAATGACTCTAAATAATAATGATCACGCCACCAAACACACATTCAGACTAAAGGACCCAGCCTGTTTGGAACATGGAAGAAGTAGAAAGTACAGGTATTTGGGTTCAACATGTAAGAAGTAGAAAGTACAGGTATTTGGGTTCAACATGGAAGAAGTAGAAAGTTCAGGTATTTGGGTTCAACATGGAAGAAGTAGAAAGTTCAGGTATTTGGGTTCAACATGTAAGAAGTAGAAAGTACAGGTATTTGTATTCAACAAGTAAGAAGTAAGAAGTAGAAAGTACAGGTATTTGTGTTCAACATGTAAGAAGTAGAAAGTACAGGTATTTGTATTCAACAAGTAAGAAGTAAGAAGTAGAAAGTACAGGTATTTGTGTTCAACATGTAAGAAGTAGAAAGTACAGGTATTTTTGTTCAAAATGTAAGAAGTAGAAAGTACAGGTATTTGTATTCAACAAGTAAGAAGTAAGAAGTAGAAAGTACAGGTATTTGTGTTCAACATGTAAGAAGTAGAAAGTACAGGTATTTGTGTTCAACATGTAAGAAGTAGAAAGTACAGGTATTTGTGTTCAACATGTAAGAAGTAGAAAGTACAGGTATTGGTGTTCAACATGTAAGAAGTAGAAAGTACAGGTATTTGTATTCAACAAGTAAGAAGTAAGAAGTAGAAAGTACAGGTATTTGTGTTCAACATGTAAGAAGTAGAAAGTACAGGTATTTGTATTCAACAAGTAAGAAGTAAGAAGTAGAAAGTACAGGTATTTGTGTTCAACATGTAAGAAGTAGAAAGTACAGGTATTTGTATTCAACAAGTAAGAAGTAAGAAGTAGAAAGTACAGGTATTGGTGTTCAACATGTAAGAAGTAGAAAGTACAGGTATTGGTGTTCAACATGTAAGAAGTAGAAAGTTCAGGTATTTGTGTTAGAAATGTAAGAAGTCAAAGTAAAAAGTGGTCAGAAAAATAAGTAGTTGAGTAAAGTACTGATACCAGAAAAATGTACTTAAAGTAACAAAGTATTTGTACTCCACTACTCCCCACCTCTACAGAGGTTACATGCAGTACTTTACCTTAAAGGAGTACAGAAGAACAGGAGGTGACAAGAGAAGCTTGTTGTAATATTTTGACACATTTACTCCCAAGTTTTATTTTCAGCAGATATGGAAACACATAAAAACATGTCACGAGGGTGTCAGCTTTTTACCTCGACTCCCCATGCATCATTTGACAGGGAAAACTCTCAGACTTCCACAGCTCGTCTGTCGTCTCTAACTGCAGAGACACAAACTGTGACTGTGAGTTTATCTGAAGTCCTGCAGTGAAACAGAAACAGAATTAGCAGCAGAGCAGTTACCCCCCCTCAGTTTAATCTTATTGTCTTCTCCATCTGCCCAGAAACCAATGGTGGAATTATTTCTAAAATAAAACTGTGTAACTGTGTGTCTAATTTTATCTGCAGAGGAGAAGTGACGTGTTTTACTAAAGGGGTTTAAAACGTTACATAAATCAAAAAATGCTGCAATACAAAGTTATGTTCTGCATGTCTTAGGAATAAAGTGTGTGTGAATGTGTGTGTACAGCTTCAGAATATAGAGAGGAATGAAAGTGGACAGTTTGGTGTGTGTAAGATATTTCCACTGGGAGAGAAGGAGAAAACCTTTCGAGGTAAAGAAATAGGAGCACTTTAGAGAGAAAAAGTGGTAAAAATCTGACAAAAAGTTTGACTATTTACACAAAAAAAGGTTAAAATATTTTAAAAAAAAATGAATTCAAGAAATTATATTAACCAAAATGTAATAGTTGGAGGAAAAGGTCATAGCAATTCTGAGGAAGGGTTTCAAGGGAAGGTGAACATTTCTGAGAAAATGAAAACTATTTTATGAAAAAATGTAAGAAAGCAAGGACGAGAAAAGTCACATATCTGGAGAAAAAAACATTTTAAAAGAAAAACTGTTATAATATAGAAACAGATAGTTTTAAGGTCACAACAAAGTTTGTTCAAAGTGGACCTATCATGCTATATTTGAATAATATATTGTAAGGCCATACCTATATAAAACATGTCTGTGAAGTTTTGTTAACAGATCATGCATTTCGCTCTATTTGCTCTTTTCCAGCCCTGTTTTTGCAAGGGCTGATTCTGTGAGAAGTCTTCTTCGCTGCTTTTGTGGCAGACTACAGCGCCACCTACAGGCCTGGCATATGTACTACAGCGTCTCCAGCGCTTTCGAGCGGCAATGGCCGTGGCTGTCTCCTCCTGATAGGTGGAGAGTTGCCCATATAGGCGGAGCTCCCGTTTCTGACGTCAGAACAATTTCAAATCTGTATCAGTCTGGATCAGCTCCGTTGCAGCCCCGTTTTCAGAGATTTGGGTACGGAGGAAAAGAGAGAGGGTTGTGTTGTCTGACACTTGGTGAGTTCCCTGACACACCGGGGACACATATTCATGTATAAAAGACGTACAAAAGTGCATTTTGCATGATAGGTCCCCTTTAAGGGAAGAGAGTCCTGAGTAGAGTTCTGAGGAAACGTTCTTTAAAGCCACACATGATGAAAACACTGCAGGTGAATACAAACCGATATCACCACGAGACGTCCGCTGACACTGACACAAGTCTGTTTCACATCAAGCTTTCTGACGTGTTATGTTTAAAAATGCACAAACATACAGATAAACTCATGTGGGTTTTGAACTTCTTTACACTGAAAAAAGTCATGAGACAGCCCAATATCTCTAGATGTCTCCGTGCATTAGAAGGATTTTAAAGGAACACTTGCACAGAGGGAGTATTTTTGCATGTATGCGGCACTACCTTTTACTCAACCTGACTCATCCCACAATAATCGCTCTGTTGCCATGGATACAGCCTGCAGCACAGTGTGCAGTGACTGCTGCAAACATACAGTGGAGTTACAGTGAAGTACAGTACTCCTCTTCCTCTCTGATCACTTCATCCACATGTTGCTTCCTTTTTTCTCTTCATAAGGTTCATGAAAACCCCACACAACTCAGCTTCAGAGACGATGCAGATATAAAAACACAAATGTTCCTGTAAACATGCAGAAACATCTCCAGCAACTTGACAGCATTTAGAAAACATTCAGCAACTTGACATCACATGCAGCATTTAGAAAACATTCAGCAACTTGAGGAAACATGCGCAGCGTTTACTAAAAGCTGCAGAAACCAAACGCTGCAGAAGCTCAAACACAACGGAGACAAGGGGACACTAAAGAGGGACGCACACAGCTGGGAGACCAGGGGACACTAAAGAGTGACGCACACAGCTGGGAGACCAGGGGACACTAAAGGGTGACACACAGCTGGGAGACCAGGGGACACTAAAGAGTGATGCACACAGCTGGGAGACCAGGGGACACTAAAAAGTGAAGCACACAGCTGGGAGACCAGGGGACACTAAAGAGTGACGCACACAGCTGGAGACCAGGGGTCACTAAAGAGTGACGCACACAGCTGGGAGACCAGGGGACACTAAAGAGTGACGCACACAGCTGGGAGACCAGGGGACACTAAAGAGTGACGCACACAGCTGGGAGACCAGGGGACACTAAAGAGTGACGCACACAGCTGGGAGACCAGGGGGACACTGAAGAGTGACGCACACAGCTGGGAGACCAGGGGACACTAAAGAGTGACGCACACAGCTGAGAGACCAGGGGACACTAAAGAGTGACGCACACAGCTGGGAGACCAGGGGACACTAAAGAGTGATGCACACAGCTGGGAGACCAGGGGACACTAAAGGGTGACACACAGCTGGGAGACCAGGGGACACTAAAGAGTGACGCACACAGCTGGGAGACCAGGGGACACTAAAGGGTGACACACAGCTGGGAGACCAGGGGACACTAAAGAGTGATGCACACAGCTGGGAGACCAGGGGACACTAAAAAGTGAAGCACACAGCTGGGAGACCAGGGGACACTAAAGAGTGACGCACACAGCTGGAGACCAGGGGTCACTAAAGAGTGACGCACACAGCTGGGAGACCAGGGGACACTAAAGAGTGACGCACACAGCTGGGAGACCAGGGGACACTAAAGAGTGACGCACACAGCTGGGAGACCAGGGGACACTAAAGAGTGACGCACACAGCTGGGAGACCAGGGGACACTGAAAGTGACGCACACAGCTGGGAGACCAGGGGACACTAAAGGTGACGCACACAGCTGAGAGACCAGGGGACACTAAAGAGTGACGCACACAGCTGGGACCAGGGGACACTAAAGAGTGATGCACACAGCTGGGAGACCAGGGGACACTAAAGGGTGACACACAGCTGGGAGACCAGGGGACACTAAAGAGTGACGCACACAGCTGGAAGACCAGGGGGCACTAAAGAGTGACGCACACAGCTGGGAGACCAGGGGACACTAAAGAGTGACGCACACAGCTGGGAGACCAGGGGACACCAAAAAGTGAAGCACACAGCTGGGAGACCAGGGGACACTAAAGAGTGACGCACACAGCTGGAGACCAGGGGACACTAAAGAGTGACGCACACAGCTGGGAGACCAGGGGACACTAACAAGTGACGCACACAGCTGGGAGACCAGGGGGACACTGAAGAGTGACGCACACAGCTGGGAGACCAGGGGACACTAAAGAGTGACGCACACAGCTGGGAGACCAGGGGACACTAAAGGGTGACACACAGCTGGGAGACCAGGGGACACTAAAGAGTGACGCACACAGCTGGGAGACCAGGGGACACTAAAGAGTGACGCACACAGCTGGGAGACCAGGGGGCACTAAAGAGTGACGCACACAGCTGGGAGACCAGGGGACACTAAAAAGTGACGCACACAGCTGGGAGACCAGGGACACTAAAGAGTGACGCACACAACTGGGAGACCAGGGGACACTAAAAAGTGACGCAAACAGCTGGGAGACCA
The DNA here is from genome assembly GCA_031216635.1 of Dissostichus eleginoides. NCBI lineage: Eukaryota > Metazoa > Chordata > Actinopteri > Perciformes > Nototheniidae > Dissostichus > Dissostichus eleginoides. The sequence goes on along the minus strand of CM062279.1, from coordinate 27,102,033 downwards.
GGGGGACTAAAGAGTGACGCACACAGCTGGGAGACCAGGGGACACTAAAGAGTGAATGTGTGTCTCCGTTGTGTTTTGAGCTTCTTGCAGCGTTTGGCTCAGTGTGTTTTTTAATTTACAAACCAAGGTGAACCCTGAATCGTTTATGATATCAATGAACCCTCCTGCGCTGACCCTTCAACTTTTCCTCTTTTAACCTAGATTCTTGTTTAATATTCATAAGGGTTTAAATAAAGAATTTAGTATTATTTTCCGTCTTTGCTGAGAGAGAGTTTTGTGCAAAATGAATTAAAAGCTCCTTCTTCAAACAGAGCATCTTTGAGAGAATGAAGGAAGCTTCAGCATGAACAGAGATCATGTGTTTTTTCTGCCCTCATGTTCCTGAGACATTGAAATTGTTACACATTGGTACAAGAGACGGTTTGTTCCATCTGATGTCTTCCTGCTGAAATCTGTCCTACGTGTATTCCAGCATTAACGGTCCCATGTTGGCTCTGTGTTCGCTTTGTGAAGGCCTTGATTTGGCCTAACCCTTGTTGGCATTATATTGGCCATCGGGCGGGTTGGTCTTGGCCCTAAGTTAATGTCTCAGTTCTTGAATCTGTGTTGGCCCCATATTGGACCTCTTTTTGCCCGGAATTGGACACGTTTTGGCACCAAGTTGTCCTCTTATTAGCCCTCTGTTGGGCTTATTTTGGCCCTAGGTTGACCTTGTTTCTGGACCTTTGTTAACTCTGTTATGGCCCTAGCTGTTGGCCCTGTTTGACCTCTTTTTGCACGGGAATAGACCAGTGTTGGCTCTAGCTTTGCCCTGTTTAAGTCCGGTATTTGACAGGTGTTGGCCCCAAGTTGGCCCCTTGTTGGCTCAATTTCTGTCCCTGTGTTAACTGCTTGTTGTCGTAGTGTTAGCACTGTTTTGGCCCCAGGTTGGCTAGTATCTGGCCCTGTGTTGGCCCTGTGTTGGCCCTGCTGTAACAGAGCTGGTTGTGTTTTAATGAGCTGAGGACAGATGGAGGCTGCTGTAACTCTCTGTAAGACTCTCCTGGGAAAAACACTCAAACACTTCTGAGGACTCTCCTCCTCTTTTCTTGTCTCAGCTCTTTTGTGCATTTTATTTTCTTCTCATTTATTCTCTTTTTCCTCCTGTATCATCTCCCATCTCTCCTCTCCTCTTCCTCCTCCTCTCCTCTTCCTCTCTGTGCAATAACAGTAAAGGACATGCATTCATGGTGTTTATGTAAATCAGATGCAGAATAGAGCACAGTGTCTCTGTTGATAAAACTCTCTTTCTCTATTTGCTGTATTCCTGGAGTTACACTACATACATTATCACTAACACACACTTGACTTGTTTTGCTCAGTGTGTGTGTGTGTCACTGGGCTGAGTTAATGAGCAGTTACCTATCAGAGGTCATCACATCTTCTCTCTTTCAGCACCACTTATCAGCAGAATCCCTCCTGGAGATAAACACTCTGTGAATGTGTGTGGACGGAAACATGTGAGGAGTAAAAGGTGCTTTTAGATAAAAGATAACAAGTTTGTTTCACAGATAACAGACACAATGCTTTATTGTGCAGGAGACGATTCATCATCTCTAATAATATGTCTTGACACACACACACACACACACACACAAACACACACATAAACACACCCACACACACACACAAATAAACACAAACACACACACACACACAAAAACACACACACACACCACACACACACACACACACATACACACACACACACAGACTCTTTAAGACTTCAATTTGTCTCTGACTCAGTGTGTGTGTGTGTGTGTGTGTGTGTGTGTGTGTCTGTGTGTGTGTGTGTGTGTGGGTGTGGGTGTGTGTGTGTTTGTGTGTGTGGTGTGTGCGGTGTGTCAGACAGTAACTTTGAAGTTCCTGTTTCACTGTGTCTCTCAGTTCATCTCTCTCTTCTCTTTGAAGTCTATCTGAATTTTGCTGACTTGTCATCTGAACACGGTGTGTGTGTGTGTGTGTGTGTGTGTGTTTGTGTGTTTGTGTGTGTGTGTGTGTGTGTGTGTGTGTGTGTCCTGTAAAATGCTGATGTTATTACTCTGCGTGTTGACTCATTGGGTTGTGAAGCACAGAGGTTGTAGAACCAGAGTAGAAGGCATTTAAAGGCAAATGAAGTGAGGATTTCTGTTGGCCTTTAGGGGGTAGAATAACTCGATTGGATTCCTTTATTTACTTCTGGAACAAAGTGACATCACAATGTAACAGTCACGCTCCTACTGGCTAGCGCTCCAACATATGTACGTGATAGGCTAAGGGGCGGGACATCTCTAATACCTCATTCACACCAACGCAACTCCGGTTCAAGCTCCGTGCTAGAGCTTTTCAGGTTCAGAACCGGTTCTTCGGTTTAGCTCCGGCTCTTTTCACACTGCCCAGAGTCCGACTGGTGCTGCGTCATTGCGTCATCGTTTGCGTCATGACGTAACCGTTTGCGTGCCTGCTTCATAAAGCCAAACCGCGCGGAAACCCCTCACAGCTCAAGCGCTACTCGTTTTGGTTTTGCTCTGTCGAAAAGAAATGGAAGAAATGGGACGACTTTCTACCAACTTTACAGTCGTTACATGCTACATTCAAAACTGCTTTACAATCGTAATCATCAACTTCAACGACGATTCCGATTCCGTAGGCCCTGCCCCCGCCTCGACGTAAGCGTGACGTATGCAGTGCTTTTGCTCTAGCCGGAGAATTTTTTGGTGCTTGAAACGAACCGGATTCCGGAGCTAAGAGGCTGCTCCGCTGCGGTGTGAACAGGAAAACCCGGTGCTTTTCAAGCTCCAGCTCCGAACCGGCCCTGAAACACCGTTGGTGTGAATGAGGTATGTGTGGTTGACCAATCACAACGGAGTCGGCCAGCTAACCAATCAGAGCAGACTGGGCTCTGGTTTCAGACAGAGGGTGAAAAGAGGTGCTGCAGCACAGTAAGAGAGAAAAAAAGAGCTTTTTGAACATTATTATGCTTCTTGTACTTTCTGGTATTCTGTTTTACTTATCATACCATATTTAGCCTTCTCATTTCATTCTTTTTTTTCTGAAAATACATTGACATATAAAAACATTAGTCCCATGAGCCTAAAATATAGTATGATAATAAAAACTCACACATCACGAAAATGCTACTTATTTTACATTCAAGCCCACACATGTCTTCCCCCTTATTAAAAAATCAGTTGCAGGTACAAATGAGCGTAAAAAAGCATCCCAGTTGTGAAGCGTTGACCCGGGTGGAGCCTCAGGCAGACGGGAACATCACAGCTTCTCTCTCTTTAGATCCTCAGCGTCTCACATGGAGAATATCTCAGTGTTGTGTCTGAGCAGCGAGGCTTTGAAACAGCACTGATTCCAACAGCCGCACACGACTGATTCACATGTTTATTGAACAGCAGTCCTGCAGGAACTTGTAACCATAAGAACATTTTCCTTCTTCTCTTGATTTCTTACCTCACTAAACTTTCTCCTGATGAGTTGTTGGTCTCAATCTCAAGTCTTCTTCAACACAGCATCCTGTTTATTAAATCAATGATGCTCCGATTCAGAGTAAAACAGATGATAACATTTTTGCACATTCGGTTACTCCACCCTCTTGTGTCACTTCTGGACGCGAAAAAGCAAGAGGATGTCGGTCCAAACAGAGATGGATTCAACCAAAAACGGTTCATCTCTTGTGATTAGGTTAGCTCGCCAGACATATTTAGACATTATTTTTATTACAACATAAAAACATTTGTATTCAACAATGTGGTCTGTGTTTGCGTCTAACAAGTTTTCACTTGATGGAAGTAAGTTGTTACATTTCTATCATCAAAACTTGTCTTGTTCACGTTCAGTTGTCTTTTGGTTCCAAAAAAAAATGTTTACTGCCAAAATGTCAAACTCAAGTCTTGAAAAAGTCCACCACTTTGGGTTTAACCAAATCTCCTCTGGTGAAGCTCAGCTTAAAATACAAAAAGTCCTTTAGCATGTTGTTCGTCATCAAGTCTGTATTCCAACAGCAACGTAAACTGCGTCGCTGTGTGAGGCATCTCTGCAGAACAGTTGTTATCCTCCCGCTCTTCATCCGTCAGGTCTGTCGGTGCTGCAGAGGATCTTGGACACGGCGGCGGAGAAAGTCTGGCAGGTCACCTCCATAAACCTGGACTCTCTGACTGAAGCCGGGTTCATCAAGCTGCTCACAGACCTCGACATCAAGAAGGAGTTTCAGATCATCATCGACTGCGAGCTGGAGAGACTCAACTCCATCCTCAACCTGGTAACACTGAACAGTGGATTTATTCTGAGGAAGAACGTTTTCAGGGAAAAGATGACATTTTCTGCCAAAAAAAAAACACACAAAAAAAGTAACATTTCAAAAAACAAGAACTTAATAAAAAGAGAGAACAATGTTTAAGTTAAACTGAAAAATGATTGAGTCAAGTGAATTAAGTCGAAATATCTTTTTTTATATTTCTGCTTCTTGAAGTGACCTTGAATTCAGATAACCTGTTCTTAAAACGTGTTTATTTGTGCAGGTTTATCATGAATACATGTGCCCTTCTGTCTTAGGTTGGTGTGTTTACAGTATTGCAATCATTAATACAACTCGTTAAAAACTCCATCATTTCCTACACTCTTTGCTCTGCTCTCATGCCATCATTTGCCACATCGCCTTAACTAATAACAACTTAATCCAGAATCACTTTTGAATCACAAATCCTGAGATTGAATGGATTCAAACATGTAATACAGTCCAACGCCAAGAAGAGGAAGAGGTCCAGAGGAAGAGGAGAGAGAAATGTTCAAACAGCTTCCTCCAGATGTTAGTGAGCGTTCAACCACTGATGCATCCTCCTCCTTTCCTCCTCTCCTCTTCCTCCTCTACAGCTGTTATCTCCTCACCTCTTTCTAACCTCTATCCTCCTCTCTTCCTCCTCCTTTCATCCAGCGGAGGACACCCTCACTCTTCTGATGGCCAATTAATTCCTCAAAGACCATTTGAATCCTCCAATTAGCAGCTGTTAAACACACACACACACACACACAGACACACACACACACACAGATGGGGGTGATGAATGCCTAATGGATGCTTTTTATCATCGTTAGAAGCATCAGAGAAGTGTAATTAGCATCTAATTTATTCGGACTTTTCCTCAGATTGCTGCTCAGAAGAGAAACTTGAAGATGTACCACTACGTCTTCAACAATCTGGTGAGTGTTTACTGCAGAGGAGTCGTGTACAGAGTGGTGCAGGGATCACGTCATTCTGCCCTGAAGGCAGCATCGCCCTGGACCAATGGGATTTCTCCATGTGATTTTGGATTATAGCAGAAAATAATATCTGTGTCGAACAAAAGTTTATGATACTTACACGTTTAGTTCAGCAGGATAATCTCCACATATTAACACCACTTTATGAATTTTGAAGTGAAAAGCTAACGTTGGCTATAAAGGAACTACAGCACGGTCACATGACTTCACGTCACCACGCTAAGCTAAAGGTGGCTAATGTTGGGCTATAAAGGAACTACAGCACGGTCACATGACTTCACGTCACCACCGCTAAGCTAAAGGTGGCTAATGTTGGGCTATAAAGGAACTACAGCACGGTCACATGACCTCACGTCACCACCGCTAAGCTAAAGGAGGCTAATGTTGGGCTATAGAGGAACTACAGCACGGTCACATGACTTCACGTCACCACCGCTAAGCTAACGGTGGCTAATGTTGGGCTATAAAGGAACTAAGCACGGTCACATGACTTCACGTCACCACCGCTAAGCTAAAGGTGGCTAATGTTGGGCTATAAAGAAACTACAGCACGGTCACATGACTTCACGTCACCACCGCTAAGCTAAAGGTGGCTAATGTTGGCTATAAAGGAACTACAGCACGGTCACATGAACTTCACCACCGCTAAGCTAAAGGTGGCTAATGTTGGGCTATAAAGGAACTAACAGCACGGTCACATGACTTCACGTCACCACCGCTAAGCTAAAGGCGGCTAATGTATATATCCATACTGACGTATTTTATGTCGTAGAATAAAAATCTCTTCCGCTTGTGTTAACCACAGACCTTATTGCAGGCTAACAACCCAAAACACATTCAGAAAACCATTGACCTCCAAGCCATGGTACAGGAAATTATGATATGCTGACTCATTTCAGGGTTTTATGCAGAATCTATGCAGTGTTTGCTAGAGAAGATAAGTTTCATATGTGTGTGTGTGTGTGTGTGTGTGTGTGTGTGTGTGTGTGTGTGTGTGTTCAGGGCTTCTTGGACCTGAACATGACAGAGTTCCAGAAGCTCGGTGGCAACGTGACGGGCTTCCAGCTGGTGAACCGGTCCGATCCGACCTTTGAGAAGATCGACAGAGACTGGCTGGAGTTCGACAACAAAGACCTGAAACTGCCCCGCAGGAAACTCAGGGTAACACACACACACACGTACACACACACACAGCTTTTTCTTGTAATATGTCAACACTTTTCTCAAAACACGATACATTTTTTTCAAATCTTGAAATATTACTTGTATTGTTGAACCGTTGTCGTCTTTTACTGATATGTCTGACCATGAACGGCCTCATTTACCTTAAATAATTTTCATATTAATATTGATATTAATGTTTCCTCCTCCCTCAGTACACCGGGGCTCTGACATACGACGGCGTCACCGTCATGGCCACCGCCTTCCAGAACCTGCGGAGGCAGCGCATCGACATCTCGCGCCGCGGGAACGCCGGAGAGTGTCTCGCCAACCCCCCCGCCCCCTGGGGACAGGGCATCGACATCCAGAGGGCCCTGCAGCAGGTCAGAAACATATACAAATACAGATTAATACACACACATACTGTACATCCAGAGGGCCCCGCAGCAGGTCAAAAACATACGCATATTCAGAAATATACAGAAATACTAACATATACGCAGAAATACACAGAAATGTACACAGAAAAATACACAGAAATACACAGAAATACAAACATATACACATATATAATACATGCAGAGGGTCCAACACCAGACCAGAAAATACACAAAAATATGCATACATATTCAGAAATATACAACAATACCATATACAAAGAAAAATACACAGAAAGACACTAAAGCATCAACTGGGCTCTGCAACAGGTCAGCAAATACACAGAAATATACAGAAATACGTTTTCAGTGTGTGTTGTGTGTGTGTGTGTGTGTGTGTGTGTGTGTGTGTGTGTGTGTGTGTGTGTGCGTGTGCGTGTGCGTGTGTGTGTAGGTGCGTCTGGAGGGTCTGACGGGCCGTGTGCAGTTCGATGAGCGGGGGCAGCGCACCAACTTCTCTCTGAGGGTGATGGAGCTCGGCCTGGACACGCCCCGACAGGTGAGGCTGCTGCTCTCTAACAGAGCTTCTGTGTGGAGGAAGATTCACTTTAGTCAGCTCCTTTCAATAATTAGCTCCCGCTCCTCTGATTAAAGATAATCTGTGGAATCAGCTGCTGCAGCGCTAAAACCTGCAGACTGTCAGCGCTCTGCTCCACTCCAGGGAGGAGGAAGCGTTAGGATTTAGTAAAAGTAGCAAAACCACAATTTAGAATACATTCATTTAGCTGACGGTTTTATCCAAAGACACCATCAGGACTAATAATCCTGCAAGTATTTAAGCTTTAAATAAGCATTTTTTAAGTATGTTTAATCATCTTTACATACTCTTACAAGTTAGCAATCTAAGTATGAAGTGATTATCTGCTGTGTTCAGATCGGCTTCTGGAGCGAGCGCAGAGGCTACGTGAACACGGCCATCTACAAACCGGTTCAGGAGGAGTTCCACGGCCTGCAGAACCGCACCTACGTGGTCACCACCATCCTGGTAAGAGCACGTCATGAGATCACATCCACACGTGTTGGTTAAAGTAACGCCTCCGATCCCTACATGATCCAGGTGTGTGTTGTAAATGGTAAATGGACTGTACTTATATAGCGCTTTATCCAGTCTCTACGACCCCTCAAAGCTTTAAATACTACGAGTCCTTCACCCATTCACACCTCATTCATGCAGAGCAGCACCACTTGCTCTATGAAAGCTAACACTCACACACACTCACATGCGCACACTCACACACCGTTGGCCATCAGTAGCACCTCAGGGTTCAGTATCTTGCCCAAGGACACATCGACATGTTGACTGCAGGCTGGGATCGAACCAACAACCTGCTGGTTTAAAGACGACAGCACTCCCTCGCAGCCACAATCTCCCCTGAACCGTCCTCTTGTGGCTGAAATTAGTATTACAACACCAAACCTTCCTGTTTTACCTTGAAAAACGTTCTATGTTCACCTGTAAACCGGTACAGCTTAATTATTTTCCTCCTGGCAACTATTTTTACAGATGTTTTTTCAGATGACATAACAAAGGACGGTAATTAGGGTAAAAACAGTTAACTATTCCACCTGTTATGAAGTCATAAATACAGTAAAGAAGGCATTTAGTACCATCCTGGTAGGACCGGGAACGCGTCATGTGAAAACTGAGCGTGTTGGTTGAAGTAACGCCTGGCTCTCCGTGCAGGAAGCCCCCTACATGATGCTGAAGAAGAACCACGAGCAGTACGAAGGGAACGAGCGCTACGAGGGCTACTGCGCAGAACTGGCCGCTGAGATCGCCAAACATGTGGGCTTCGTTTACCGCCTGGAGCTGGTGGGGGACGGAAAGTACGGATCCAGAGACGGAGATACCAAGATGTGGAACGGCATGGTGGGAGAGCTGGTGTACGGGGTGAGTGGGGGGATGCATCTCACAGACTAAAACACTATAATATAATACTCACATTTATAAAAAGTATCTGTAAGTGAGATGAACTCCCTCCCTAGCTTTGAAACAACAAGCACAAAGAAACAACACAATCTTATTTCTCCCTCTCTTTTAACTGGTTATCAATAAATCAAGGAACCTGCCGGATTATCCAGGCAGAAGGTTCCCCCTGTTTTTATAATGAAAATAAAGAAGGAAAATGTTAAGTTATTAAAACAGGAGAGAATCCTTCATCAGAGTGTGGACGTGTTGTATTATTTCCTTTGAGGACATGGAGTGTACTTCAGCCTCTTGTGGCCAAAATGAGTACTACAACAACAAAGCAGCAGCTTCAAATATTAGAAACTTTCAAAAGCTTTTTTTATTTCATGTAGCAAAACCGGAAAAATAATTATGGTTCCTGGGGCTAAACTTACATTTGTCGGTTTCCAAAATATTCTTGAATTAACCTAAGCAAAACTGTAATATTGTCACCAGGCAAAACATTTATTTTATATATATATGTTTTATATTATTTCTTTTTTTTTACTATATAAAACTTTTCTTTTTTTAATATATTTTTCTTCTTCAGAACTTTTTTTATTTATATTTGTTGTCATGTGGCAAAAGTTCACTATAAACTTCGTAAAAAAAACTTTATAAAAATGTGTAGAAAGATCTACAGCTCTCCGGGCTTCCGCACTCCTGTATTGTTGTTGTTACCTGTCCTCCTCTCTCAGGTGTGTGTTGTTACCTGTCCTCCTCTCTCTCAGGTGTGTTGTGTTACCTGTCCTCCTCTCTCAGGTGTGTGTTGTTACCTGTCCTCCTCTCTCAGGTGTGTGTTGTTACCTGTCCTCCTCTCTCAGGTGTGTGTTGTTACCTGTCCTCCTCTCTCAGGTGTGTGCTATTACCTGTCCTCCCTCTCTCCCCTGCAGAAGGCAGATGTGGCGGTGGCCCCCCTCACCATCACCCTGGTGAGGGAGCAGGTGATCGACTTCACAAAGCCCTTCATGTCTCTGGGTATCTCCATCATGATCAAGAAACCCACCAAGTCCAAACCGGGGGTGTTCTCCTTCCTCGACCCGCTGGCCTACGAGATCTGGATGTGCATCGTGTTCGCCTACATCGGAGTCAGCGTGGTGCTCTTCCTGGTGAGGAGCCTGGGTCAAAGTCAACTTTATTGTTAATCTTTCAGTTTGTTTTTACAGACAGAGAGATCAAAATACCGTTTCCCAAAAACCAGAGGAATACAAATATATATATCAAAATATGTATATACACAATCAACAGACAGATTTGTACATATGCACACATTAAGACATCAATAAAAGCACATCAATCAATATATTCAAAATAACAGTCACTTACAATTCTGTGAAAAATGTACATTAGTGCCAGACTGTCCATAGCAGCGTAACAAGTGTCTGGTGCTGCATTTCTGTGTCTGAGTTTGTGTGGTGTTAGACCCTAGGTCCAGTGGGGAGAGGGGGGGAGGGGGGGGGAGAGGTTTGTTAGTCGGCTATTGTTACTGCAAACAAAGTGATAGTGCTGCTGTACTTTGACTACATGACAGTACTCTGCTCCTGTCTCAGGTGAGTCGATTCAGTCCATATGAGTGGAAAGGTGAAGACTCTGACGATGAAGATGAAACTCTACCCTCCTCTTCATCACGACGAGCGCTGCCCACCTCCTCATCTGAGCTCACTCACTCTCCAGGTATCTTCTTCCTTTGCCTCCTCTTGTTCCTTCTACTCCTCCTCCTCTTTTCTGTTCCTCCTCCTCTTCTTCGTCATCCTCCTGTTCCTCCTCTTTCTCTTCCTCTTCCTCCTCCTTATTGTTTTATTTCCACACATTAATCATGATTTTTTTCCCAGTGTCTGTGTCCTGGTTCTTCTTGAATGTTCCTCCTCCTCCTCCTCTTCCTCTTCCTCCTCCTTCAGTCTCTGTTCTCCTTGGTTCTCCAGTGATGTTCTGCTTGTGTTCCTCAGGGTTCTCCCAGTCTCAGAACCAGAGCCATCAGAAGGAGAAGGAGAAGGATTCTCCTGAATACACCAACGACTTTGGGATCTTTAACTCTCTGTGGTTCTCTCTGGGCGCCTTCATGCAGCAGGGCTGCGACATCTCCCCCAGGTACAACACTCTAAATATCTGAGGTCAAAACATGTTATCATTCGACTAATTCAAGTTTTTTATTTGTCTATTTTTTAAGTTATGCTTTGGCATTTGCAGTTAAGATGTATTGATAATTGTGTTCTTTGTTATGAGGCCCTCTGATAGAAAGCTCTAACAAAATGTACAATTAAAAAACATGCGAGAGGTATAAGGTCTCAACTATATTCTTGTATTTATATATACATATATATATATATATATACATCATACCAGCAATATTACTACAATTTCAATGGCTGCATGTGTAGAATATTTTACACTCATGAAACTAAGGATTAAAAACATAGGACTCTTTGACTGTTGGTAAAAAAACCTGTTTTGAATTGAACTTATTCACTAAGCATGCTACTATACACTGACATGTAGAGAGAAAAAGGTATACCAGCAACATTACCATAGTTTCAGTGTCTCTAATATGTCACAGACATGCAATACATTTATGTAACTGTGTTTTTTAATTCATCAATTATTTGATTTATTTTTCAAAATAAAAGTCCTCAGCAACTCCTTTATTTATTAACACAAGGCTTTTATTCTGAAATGTTTGCTTTTTTTGTGCATGTTCCTTTGTCTATTTACAAATGAGGAAAACACTTCTTAACATTTTTGTTCTAAATAATCAGACATCTAAAAACAACATTGTTTTTCAGGGTGATGTGTGTGTGACTCTAGGCTGAGCCAGGCTAGCTGTTTCCCTCTGCTGCCAGTGTTTATGCTAAGCTAAGCTAACTGCAATCTTAACACACAGCGGTCCTCACAAAAACAGCGAGATACACACACACAAAAACATACCACTAGTGATGTATATAACTTATTCATTCAGACATATCATCACACACACACACACACTCACACTCACACACACACACACACAGACACACACACACACACACACACACATTATCATGAAGCTAACATGTAATGTGACGTGCTGCCGGGTCCTGTTGTATGTTACCGCTGTGTGAACGCCTGAGGCTGTTTCTATTCCTGATCTACGCCTGTGTGTGTGTGTGTGTGTGTGTGTGTGTGTGTGTGTGTGTGTGGGTGTGGGGGTGTGTGTGTGTGTGTGTGTGTGTGTGTGTGTGTGTGTGTGTGTGTGTGTGTATATACATGTATGAGGATGTCAATATGTATGTGTGTGTTTTTCTCATTACTGCAATGTTGGAGTTTCAACATGTATGAAACTGGAAAGGTTTGAACACAAAATATTCACTTGTTTGCCCCTTTTTTTGAAAAACGCATCATTGCTTCTACACTCTTCAAGCACATAATAATAATACATATTCCACTATTACATCTGCAAAGAGACCAGTTTATAAACTGATTTTATTCCAACAATCTTAAATATGAAAACAGTGGTGTTGCATCATCTATCCCAAAACCAGTTGAAATCCAAGTGTTTGTTAATGTTTAAAGCTTGTTATCGATGCGTCTCCTCAGGTCTCTGTCCGGTCGCATCGTGGGGGGGGTGTGGTTCTTCACCCTCATCATCATCTCCTCTTACACCGCTAACCTGGCTGCCTTCCTCACGGTGGAGAGGATGGTTTCGCCCATCGAGGGCTCAGAGGACCTGGCCAAGCAGACGGAGATCGCCTACGGGACGCTGGACGGCGGCTCCACCAAAGAGTTCTTCAGGGTGAGGACACACACCGTTTTAATTCCCACCCAGATGTGTGACAGTTTGACTCTCCAAGATTTCTTTTTTGTGATGTGTTCAGTGTGGGCAGCCATGACGCTCATCTGGCATTTCAGATGTGTCAGTCACATCTTTAAATGGCTGCTAGAAAAAAGCATTCTTACATATTTTATTTTTTTGGAAATGTCTAGAAATGTAGCTATAATTTGCACTGCATTTGGATTGGCTTCTGTACGACAGCTAATGGTTTCAGTTCGTCTAAACTTCTATACTTACCATCATTGTGAACACTTGATAGATGTGTACTTTCTAACAGTGGAACATTGGACACAGGCATGAACTAATTAGATTCTGAATATTCAAATGTGTTTTTCCTAAATCTGAGATCAGAGCAGGTCTTGGTACAGTGAGTGTAAATGGACACTATTATACTCCTCACTCATGGAGACCCTAATAATCAGTTTGTATCTCCAATATCTAACCCTAGCGGTCAAAGATCGCCGTCTTCGAGAAGATGTGGTCGTACATGCGCAGCACGGACCCCACAGTGTTCGTGAAGAACACCAACGAGGGCGTGAGCCGCGTCCGCAAGTCGAAAGGGAAATATGCCTACCTGCTGGAGTCGTCCATGAACGAGTACATCGAGCAGAGGAAGCCCTGCGACACCATGAAGGTCGGAGGAAACCTGGACTCCAAAGGCTACGGGGTGGCCACGCCCAAAGGATCTGCCCTCAGGTAAACTCACAGTCTGTGGGGTCCTGTTGTGTGTTTCTGTGGGACATCAGGACAAGCACACCTTTAGACTAAATGTACTACGGGTGACCTACGGCATCCACACAATGCACATGTTGAAATATTATTATTCTGTGCCTATAAGATTTATTCAGGAAACAGGATTGGTTGCATGAACTCAAACACATTTACAGGTTTTAAACGTTATCTTATAACATGCCAGAGTTGCTGATCTCACAGCAGGTCTGGCGTGCAGAGGTGTGGACTTTTGATCGACTTGATAAAAACAAAAGGACCAGACAAGACAGAGCAGAGACTCTTAGTTAAAGCAGTTTGTGTTTGGATAGCTTAATCCACGACGTTTCACTTTAAAGAAAGATACTGACAGAAGAGGGAAAGGGTAGGGTGTTGCCTGATAACATATTTGGTGTATTTAGGCACAAGAATCCAATTTGTATCATAATCTCACTATGGACTAGTGCAGTATATTTAAATCGCAGGAAGCACAGTATTTGTAAAAGATTATATGTGTGTTAAATACCACTTTGAGGAGTTACTCCAGCCTACAAATGGTATTCTACACACTTAATAAAACATATTTGTTGATCCTTGTAAATAAATCACACCAAGATCATTTTTATATATTTTTACATGATAAAGAGAAGTTAAAAATGGTGCAGCCCTAATGAGTTTTACACAGTAATCGACACTAGCTTGTTAAGAAGTATTTTAGGTGAAAATACAAAAGAGTGTATTTCTTGGACTCAAACCAATTAAAGTACAGAAGCGCTGTCAGCTACATGTATTAAAAGTACCAGTCAAATGTCTCCTGTGATTCGGACCCGCCCCAATATATCCCGGGTTATTCTTTGACCCTTGACTTTCACCAATATTTATGAAAACCATTTAAGTCCAAAGTCCACTTGGACCACCAATTGTAAAGGTCAATATGAACTAAAACTAGTTTTCTGTTGAACTCGGCACAGATATTGTTTGATTCTTTGGTATCATTTTTTTCGTACTAGCACTCATCATGTGTTTCTGTCATGGAACTTGATTGGCTGCTGTCGGCTCTAACAAAGGACTTCTGAGGAATGTATGACATTAATTGGCTCAGTAAAGTAATTGATATGTGGCACACTTTTTAAAAAACATACCCTTTATTATTCTTTGGGGTTAGAGGACAATAGCAAGGTTTCAAGTCGTTGGTGTTTAAGTCCAAGTGGAGTTGCAAGGCTTTATTGAATTTGGTCAAATTGAGTCTAGAGTCCACACCTCTGCAGAGAACCATTGAACAGTACATCCAGATTCTAGCTATGACAACAAACTGAAATACTAAAACTGACCCACAGAACTGGAGGTCAGTTTCAGGTTTAGATAACTGTCTGTGTGTTTGTCTGTCTTCCTGTCTGTCTGACTGTCAGTCTCTTAATCTGTCTCTCTGTCTGTCTTGTCTCTCTCTCTTTTGTGTTTGTCTTTGTCTATATGTCTATCTCTCTGTCTGTCTGTCTCAGTGTTTCTGTCTGTCTGTCGGCCCGTCTACCTGTCTGTGGTCATCAGTTGTGCCTGTCTGACTGCTAACAACAACACAACAAACTGTCTATCTATCTATCTATCTATCTATCTATCTATCTATCTATCTATCTATCTATCTATCTATCTATCTATCTATCTATCTATCTATCTATCTATCTATCTATCCATCCATCTATCTATCTATCTATCTATTCATCCCTACATGAGCATTGCTGCTGTCAGATAAAATGTGTATTATTTACAAATGTGTCGAATCGTCGTTAAATAAGAATTTGTACTGAATCAAATTTGCTAAGGCCCTTTTATTCAGTGACTTTAATTGGGTTCTTCCTCGACCCTTGTTACACCCGTCCACCAAGTTTAATTAAAATTGGGCCAGTAATAATTCTGTAATGCTGCCGACAAACCAAACAAACCTCAACAGGAAAATCTCCTCGCCGGAGTCAAATATGGAACAAGTGGTTGTAGTACAAGGTACAGTTCAAACACTGCAAAATCCTGAATGGTTGGAAAGAATCGTCACTTACAGTAAGCAGCACAGGACCAATGCCCAGCATTTATTTTTGCGTCAGTAGAGACCACACACAAAACAACGGTAGCAAAAGTGAATCAGCAACAACACAGCAGCCATCTTGTAAAGCCCTACAGAACATTTAGTAACACCAGAGGAAATTAGTCCAACCACATTTTGAAATTCATAAATATATTGTTATATATGTTTTTGGTGTGGTTCAATGCAAAACACTGCAGATGCTCATTTAGACAGTATTTGTATCGTTCACATACAAAGACCACACTTGACGGAATAATTCATTGCAAATTGAAGATGAAGGATCTTCTTTCCCATTTGTGTAGACGCCTCATTCAGTTATAAAGTTGTTGGTCTCTGAACGCTAGCTTTTCAATTGAACCAAACCAAACATCTTACCCCGGTTACCACATTAATATAATCAAGTTTCTTTTTACATGTTTATCTGACAGCAGCGTTTGAAATTCATGTTCCTTCTCTGTCCATGCTTTATCAGAACGTCTTGTCCTCTTTCTTTCTGCTTCACGTCAGCATTTTACAGACAACCCAGAGCCGGAGAACGGAGATGAGCTCCACAGTTGAGATTAGTAAATGCTGAATATAATAATAATAACGTATGTTATGTAATTATTAGGCCAGCAATATCAATCAGCGTAGTAAAACAGAACCGAGCAAATAGGCTTTCTGCCTTCGCTGTCAAATGTGTTTTGGTTTGTTGAAAGGAAGTGAAGAGTTTCTGATGGCAGATTGTAAATCAGAAACTTATTCACCAGTATTTTTGAGCAGTTGCCTAGCAACACATTTTGAGTTAAAGCCCCTAATGCTGAGCATATTGGATAATCAGTGTTACACAGATCACTAGTTTCATCTGAACAGACTCTGTTCTCTGCCTCTGGGTTCCTCTCCGTGCTAACAGCTGACCGTGTCCAGTCAACAGCTCCATCGTCTCCACTGACTAACTCCATCACACTCAGCTCTACTGCTGCCATCAGCTCTGCTCACACTAAAAGGGGAACTCTGGTAGGAATCAACCCTCCAACACAGTATTGAGAGAGAAAACAGACGGTAATGAAATCCTTCAAAGTAATGTACGTCACGTTGAAGGGTTTGATTTTACCACCGGCTCCGACAACATTATGGAAAGGGAGCCTACAGATAAATGAATCATGTCTCTTCTGAAAAATACTAGGAGAGTTGATCTGCGCCAGTGTTGTCATAGTTTGTCGTAGAGTAATCTGAAATATTTGACATGTCATTGCTGACAACATGTGGAGTATTGCATGATTTCAGAACAAGACTTCTTCACTAATTCCTGAGGTAAAGGCTTACATTAGCCTTGATTTGCAACCCTGTTACTGTTATTGGAGTAATTACAGTTACAGGGTTTTAGTTTCTGCAGTTCAATGTTTTATCTTTAGTCAAATTAAATGTTCATGTATAATTAAAAAATATAAAAATAACTTTGTTTTAGTCTAACATCTCACTAAAGTAAACAAAACAAAAGTTGACCATTAATACCTGAGCTAGCCAAATCAATTATTTGTAATGGTTTACTACCTGTTTTTCTCAAATACAAAACAGAACATTTTAAAATAAAGGGTTCATTTTTCAAAAGTGTTGATGTCTATATTCTCCTCTAATTATGGAACAACCCTTAAACAATCTGAGGAAAAACAAACGTTAGTAAACGTACGAAGGATTACATTAAAGCCTGTTTAGCAGCTGTAGTGCTCTCGCTCAATACTGAACACATTTGTCACTTAGAAACAAAAACGTTGGGAAAAAAGGGTCCAGGTTGAAACATCCAGAAGTTCCCCTTTGAAAGACCATTACTACAATTCTATCATTGGAGACCTTTTGTTCCAAAATGACGTTACAATTTTGGATTGATTGATTACAAAAAATATGTAACAGAATCCCTTTAGAACAAAACTCTTCTTTTTGCCGTCATCATAATAATTGTATTGTTATCGTCCATTTACTGGTTGGCCTGTCAATAATCATTCTATTAATTCACGTTTCTTTAAAAACATCTCTGCTACCGTCTGCCTCTTGAGCTTTTATCACCACTGGTATTTAAAGGGGAACAACGAGAACCGTGTATTAAAGTATAATGTACAGAATACTAAACTGTAAAACACATTAAGAATATTATTCTATGTTCCACTTGTTACTTATTATCAAACATGTGACTGTTGTTCCTTTTTATTTATCAGGTCATGAATGTATTCTAAGTCGAGGATTGCTGCCGGTAGTAAAGTGTAGGATACATTTGCTGTTCTTCAACCCAGACCATAATGAAATGTTGTTTTCCTTCAGCTGTGTTGAACATGAGGAACCTTCTGGTACAAAACCAGAGGAGCAAATATATTCATCATGTTGACGTTATTTACCCTCGCCTATTACTCATTTCTGACTTGATTTACAGCTGTAAATATTAGCACTCCAAATTCTGATGTTAATTGCTTCATCAGGGAACAAATAGTCCCCTGATCGCGTACATTTTGAGTTGCAAAAATGCATTTTCTGTTGACACCACTGAGTACCACCTTGTAAGTAACTACGTTTTCTGAATTATTACTGCAACTTGGTACCAAACGTATCTGTAGTATCCGCTTTTAACCATAGTCCAATTTCTTCATTTGATCAGAACCAAGATTGCATTGTAAATTGAAATAATTACAAAATATCTCAGTGCCATCTTCACCACCGAGGACCCTAATGCTGGATTGAAAACATGGCTCTTACTGAAAGTTATATAGAACAGTGAATCATATCCAGTTAAGGCTCAGATTGGTAGACAAAGTTCATCGGACCAGAACACTTTAGGCAAACGGTCAATTGAAGATTTAGTCCAACCTGTTAAAGAATTTGGATCCTAAACCAAATTGAATCTTGAATGAAGCAATCAGAAAATGAAAGTTTGGTGAAATAATGCCAAGGTCCTTGTAACACATAATGGTGTTTTCATTCACGGGCAGTCGTTTCTCATAAATGATGAATACAGTGTTTGGTGCTCTTGATTGGCAGTGATTCTACCAATCAGAGGGTCGGTGGTAGGATCCTTAGTCCCCTCAGGATCGTAGTTTCCTTGGGCAATAATCTAAACCCTTATTTTATACCTGGCATGGGCAACAGGTGTTAGTCTCCTGGTGAGCAGTTGGTCTTTTATGGTAGCATCTGTCTCTTAGTGAATAAACGCATATTGGTTTTAACTTTAGACCATTTGTGATCTCAATAATATTTGGATTTCAAACTGTCTGGACACCAACATGGAAATGCAGTTTATGAATGCTTTTGGTAAACCTATACAACTATTGTCTGTGAGCTTTGCAACTTAGAAAAAGAAGATTTAATCTGTTCTTCGGACGCCTGAATGCTCCTGGCACAGATAGTGTTCAAGCCCAGTGAGTCTTTAACACTAAAGCTATATAGACAACTTCAAACAGAAGGGAAACAGCATTTGACCAAAGTCTGGGTTGAAGAGCAGTGCTAACTTTAAGATAAGATATTACCATGCCTGTCGTAAGTAGACTCCTGTACTGATGTTGCTTCACTATGGCAGTCCTCTGTTCATTAACACGTAGTTCCCTTCTATCCCCCATCACCATCATCCCTGTAGAAACCCTGTTAACTTGGCAGTTTTAAAACTGAACGAGCAGGGCCTGTTGGACAAATTGAAAAACAGATGGTGGTATGACAAGGGAGAGTGCGGCACCGGGGGAGGGGACTCCAAGGTCAGATCACCGTAACCCCAACGGGTAACGACAGGCAATGCCACACCGGGGTAACCGGCAACAACCCACCGCTAAAATACCAGGCGTAAAACACTCCGGACGGCCCCACAGAAAACAAACAGCTGTAGAAACTCTGGATCCATCAGGTTTATTCACCTTGTTGGAGACTTCCCAGCTTCTGATCCAGGGAGTATTTTACAGACAAACACGTAGAAAGCTCTTCATCAGGAAACAGGATTACCTTTAGAGTCCTTTAATGCAGATTTACACATTACATGAAACCAAGAAAATGTGCAGCAGATTTTCAACATGATCGCTTTTCATACAATCATTTTTAAAAGAGTAATTTCTTAATTTTTAACCAGGTTCAGGTATTACATATTACTTGTTAGACGCTTTTATCCAAAGCGAGTTACATACTCAATACTGTGGGCAATCCCCACAGGAGCAATTTGGGGTGAAGTGTCTTGCCCAGGGACACAACGACATGCTGACTGCAGTGGGGTTTGAACCTGTGCTCCCCTGATCCCAACACTAACGCACTAGTCCACTGCGCCACACGCCTCCTGGTATATTTCAAATGTATAATATAACATAGTATTTGTACAGCACAGTCTATAAATGAATAAAAGCTGACAGACAATAAATCAGGATAATCCAGGTACATGAGCTCACTTGGTAAAATACCCCCTCTGGTCATCTTACCTCTGAAGCCACTTCCTTGTATTCGGACAGTTTTGACTCCATCCGCCCAAAAGTGAAACTAAGCAGTCCTTAAACGTCTCTCTTTCACAAAATACAGAGGACATGTTTCCTGTTTTCGGCCAGCGGACTGATTTAGTTTCCCGGAGTGTTTTCAGCTCTTGCCGGTTACCCAAAGTGATATAGTAATACACATCTCGCACGTAGGGAGTCAGGCCAAACCAAGCTAGATGGAGTATTAACGCATATCACTTTTACGCTGACATTTACCAAGAGAAGTTTTATGTGTGATGTTCTTTGTTTTTCTTTCTGTTGTTGTTGTTGAGGTGTTCTCTGTAGCGTACCGAAACATCTGTACTGAAAATGCCAGTTTTTGATAAGATCTTTAGTGCTGCTGTAGCCACCGCAGCTCTTTAACAATAACATAAGATAACATGGAGGTGCATAATGTTATTTATGTTACTTCCACCCCCTCCCTCCCCCTCCCTTCCTCCCATGGTTCTTTGAAGAATCCCAGTAAACCTAGCAGTACTGAAGCTCAATGAACAAGCCATCTTAGACAAGTTGAAAAACAAATGGTGGTATGACAAAGGGGAGTGTGGACACAAGGACTCCGGCAGAAAGGTCAGTTCTGGAGGATGCTCGGCCTGGTCCTGAGGTCATGTGTTGGTTTACCCCCCACCCACCTTACCCCTTCAGACCCACACCCCCAAAAACCCCCAACTTCAGCAAGTACACCTCTGAAAATAAAACGTTTTTCACCGGTTTTAACTTTCTTTTTCGTGCAAATTTGATGTTATTTTGGACCAAGTCAGTTACCTAGATGCAATTCTAGTTTCTATGAGTTGTACGGATCCTGTTAGTTGGCGGACCCTTTTATTTAAAAGATCTGCCGCTAGAAAGTGTAAAAAGTCCAACATTCCTCTATCTAGACGGATATTTGTACGTGTTGAATTTTTATGTTGTACTTAAACGGAACAGTTTCAGTATTTTCAAGATATTTGAACAGAGAAGCCAGTTCGACACAACTCTTCAGGCTGATGTTAAGGAGCTCTTTAAGATTTTTAACTTCAGATACTCAAACTCAGAGTTAGCTTTTTGAGGCTTGACAGCCGTTAAAACCTGTAACATTTCGTTAAATTTGGACAGAATCAGGCTAGCAGTTCCCCCCTGTTTCCAGTCTTTGTGCTAAGCTAACCATCTGCTGCTGGTAGCATCATGCCGTCACGATGAATAAAAGCAACAGATGACCCAAAGGTCCCAGAAGAGCCCATTTAAATATGATTGTTGAACCCTAAATGGATAAGACGTCCAATTTGTAAAATATCTGTAATGCCTGGGGTCTGGCCTGGGTTGCATCATATTTACTTTGGAAATCTAACACTTGAGTATAAATTAGAAAATAAGAATGTTTACCGAAGTTTAAAATGCAAATTCAGATTCAGAACTTAAATTCCGTTCCGGGTCGCACAAAACTCTCGCTTAGCGATTAAAATGAGTGAACGTTGTTTTGTTGAAAAACGTTTTGTTTTTAGAGTGTAACAGTGCTGCTCAGCTGACCCTTCTGAAGAGCTGGAGGAAAACCCAATCAAACATTAACTATTCTGATAACAGGTGAAAACCTCCTGATTTCAATGTGTACTTGAACTCGAGTTCAGTTTATGAACTTTGCTCCTACAAAACTTGTTCTAAACTCTGCGTAAACCCTCAGATAAAACTCTGCAAATTGATGAGAAAATGAGACAGATTTCAGCTCCTTCTGACAGACGTTCTCCGAGATAAGAGGTTTTCATGTCTGCACATCAGATTCCTTCAGAGGCTTTTCTCTGCTCAGCTTTCCTTCTGTTCTCCAGAATATTCTGTGGTCAGCACTGTGTCAGCCACGGACAGACAGACAGAACATGCTGGAAAATGTGACTTTTTACATCACTTTTAATCACAACTTCCTTTGTAAGCATCCTTAATATCTATTTTACATTTACATTTAAGACCAGCCTGCATCCTGGAGATTGGAGAAAGGTTTTCAGAAGAGTTTTTTAGTCGAGAGAAGCCAATCTGCATCACAATCTGGCCGAGAAAAGAAGCTCCAGATTTATTTTACATTCACGTCAGATGTAAAAAGTCAGATTTAAAAATGCAAATATATTTTCCTGACTCTCTGTCTGTCTGTGGCTGCTCACCAACACTCGATGAAACTGAAGCTACAGACCACAGCTTTACCTCCCCTCCTCTTCCTCCCCTCACACACACACACACTCACACACACCCTTTTGTCTCCAATCTGTCATGTACCTCCTGTTTCTGAACTGGCTGTACGGCAGCCCGTCTCTAACAAACCTTCATCTGTGCGTCAGACTGAAGCTGCTGTCAAGAAAACACCAACTTAACGTTAATTAAAATCATCTTTTTCTCCCTACTTTTTCTGTTGCTGATTTACTTTTGAATTGTAAAATGTTGACAATCGAGGCTTTCAAGATATGAATTTGTCTTACACAAAAAATGACAGTCGTTGGAATAAGTCTTGTTCTCGGGCTTCTGCCAAAAATGCTTCCGTAAAGACATGAACATTCTGAAAAGTGCCGATGTTATAATAAAGGAATCAAATATAATATGTATTGATAAAAGAAGCTACAACAAAGATATGTACAGGAAACTATTAGAAAGTAAATTAGCAAAAAGTAAACTTCAGAAAACTAAAGAAAAGGAAATATCAGTCATTTCCAAAAATGATACTACATAAATAAACTACAAAAAGTAATTAAAGCTTTGCTCTGGAAATGTGTTTTCAGCTGCCTTGATTATTAAAAAAAGGTTGAGTTTAGTCTGACTTTGAACCGTCTGTTAGTATAAATGGACAGTCCTGATTGGTTGAGGCTAAACATGACAGTTTGGAGAGGAAAGCTCTCTGATAGGTTCTCCCCAACTCACATCACTTCCTGTTGAAGAGAGGCCCCGCCCACTTTGAGTGCTGTATCCGCCTCTTTTTGAACAGGCTGCATGCTATTGGATGAGAGGGGCTAAGTCCCGCCCACAACAACACGTGACGCATGACGCAGAAAAACAACCAGAAACTAAAGAACAACAAAATCCCAGTTTTTAAAGAAGGATTTTAGAGTTAACTTTAGTTTTTTTTATATATATTGATTAGACAGAAGGTATGTATTATACACCGTGATGATAATGTGAACTGGTAGATAAGTTACTTTTCTTTAAGACAAAACATTAACACTAAAAGTCGATATAGATGTTTTTTTTCTTTGTTTCCCCTCACTTTGCATTGTTGTGCATGAAGTTGCTTGTATGAAATATAGATATACGGTTTGTCAACGGCTGTGATTTGAGGCAATAAAGACGAAAATACATCCTCAGTACGAGAGGAAAATTAAAAGGGCACTTAACAAACTGATCTTAATACTACATTACCCATGAGTCTCTGCTTCCTGTTTGCACGGACAAAGAGCCTCTCCAAAAATGTTGTCGTGGAATAAAAAATAATTTAGTTGAGCATTTAGCAGCACACCTAACAGAATTTAAAGCTCTGTGAGTGGATGTTTTTTGCTAAAGTGCACCATGGGAATTGTAGTCAGTAACACTAGAATACATTTAATTATTATTAGTAATAGTAGGAGTAGTGTATACTTATTATTATGTACATTATGTGTACTGTAGTTGTTGCTTAAGAACCTCTAAGGTGACATCATATTGCAAGGAAAGATGATTCATAATTGTATATAACTTTAATGTAGTACAGCAATAAAATAATAAAATATCAAATACAAATCACGTGTAAAATGAGTGGAGTTTCCCTTTAGCGATCAGTGTCTCTAAAGCCTCTTCATCACAGCCTTTGAAAGATCATTTTGGGGTTTTTTATTAGAAAAGTTTGTATTAGTTTTTATCTTTGGCGATGATGTCATTTCTATCTGCACCCTGATTGGCTCTCTCCCTGATCCCGACCCCTGCTCTGATAGGACAAGACGAGCGCGCTCAGTCTGAGCAACGTGGCCGGCGTGTTCTACATCCTGATTGGAGGACTGGGCCTCGCCATGCTGGTGGCGCTGGTCGAGTTCTGCTACAAGTCCCGCATCGAGTCCCGCCGGATGAAGGTGAGACCTCAACACGACTTATCAGAATCAGAATCAAGTCACAAGGATAGATACAGGAAAACATTTACATAATCAATAGATAGTTTAGCTTCTCACCATCATTTGCTGTGGCCCACTGATGTTAACGATCGTAACTGAAAGGCTGCCTGCCAAACGTAAACATTCAACCACGTGACTTACAAACTCTCTTTACGGAGGCGTGTGGTGCAGTGGGTTGTGCGTTGGTGTTGGGATCAGGACAGCACAGGTTCAAACCCCACTGCAGTCAGCATGTCGTTGTGTCCCTGAGACACTTCACCCCAAATTGCTCCTGTGGGGATTGCCCACAGTATTGAGTATGTAAGTCGCTTTGGATAAAAGCGTCTAACAAGTGACATGTAATAATAATAATAATACACAAGACGGATCCTTTCTAGCCATAACCAGAGACTTCGGACCAGACTTGTTACATCCGGCTTCTCCTTCTTCTTCTTCTCCTGCTCTAATAGTGGCAGAAAACGCATGGTTTGAGGGGCATTATGACTTATTAGAATCAGAATCAAGTCAGAAGGACAGATACAGGAAAACATTCCACTGCAATAACTCTCTATAACAAATCACCTCCGGCTGGAGAGAACTCTCTGCTCCAAAGCTTCTCTTGGACTTAAAATATGAATATATATGAAATATATAATGATAATAACAATAAGTACTTTTAAGAAACAATTAGCATTAAAAAGGATGCTAAAGATAAGTATTTACACCACATTTAAATGTAACTATACAAATAACCTTAAAAGCTAAAAAACGATTTCCCCCCCCTGAAACGCCTCCATTGGACTCCTTTACTTCTGGAACATAGTGACATCACTATGTAACACTCGCTCTCCTATTGGTTACTGCTCCAACACATTGTACGTGATAGGTTAAGGGGCGGGACATCTCTAAGCTGGTTGACCAATCACAACAGAGCCGACCAGCTAACCAATCAGAGCAGCTCTGGTTTCAGACAGAGGGTGAAAAGAGGTGCTGCAGCACAGACAGTATGAGAACAATAAAGAGCTTTTTGAACATTAAAGCGTGGAGACATGTCCCAGTCGTGTCAATTTTTGTTAGTCATTATTAAAATAGTGACAACTGAAGCACATCCATATCCAGACAAATAGTTTTAATTCCTCCCCTTTAGTTTTAAAGCACATGGAGACCTGTGATGATAATAAAACCTCTCGAGGAGTGTTGCGCTCACTTCCTGCTGCGGAGGTGGAATCAGGAGGCGCTGCAGGAAGTGAATTAACGGATTTATCTCCAACACTCAGTGCTGATGCTGCAGCAGATTAACTCTGGATACACATCATTAATCTCACAGAGGAGAGGCCGCTCTCAAAAACAACTTCACTGTTGCTACACACACACACACACACACACACACACACACACACACACACACACACACACACACACACACACACACACATATATACACACACATAAGACTGCATGTGCTCTACAAAGTTTATGTAAAATTGAAATGTTTCTTTGGCAGCGGCAACTGCTCTTAAAGTGATTAAGTGGATAGTTCTTGCAGTGGCTTGTAGTCCAATAAAATATCCCGACAGAGCAAGACACAAAAAAATAAATTAACATCAGGTGATGGTGTCGGCTGCAATACTCTTAAGTTTACTGTGTGATGTGAAAGCTGCGTGCATTTGTTTTCAACCCCTATCAGTTTTTAAACAAGATACTCGAGGTGTTTGAAGGTGCTTCAAACTAAACTTGGATTAGAATCTGCACTTTATTGGCATCTTTAAACAGGTACATTTGCATCTGTATTTGTTTGGGAGAGAACAAATAGAGTGCCACAGTGACGCGTCCTAAAACCTGGAAGTAATCTGCGCATGGGTTCCTTCGACAAATAATGTTCTAATCATAAACCTATCGATCATAAATCTATCGATTCGATTTATGATTCGAAAATGATAAAAGTAGGGTAGACATGTGGAGATTATCCGGCTGAACAAAACGTGATCCGTCTCTTACGTGTGTCAACCACAGACCTTATTTCAAGCTTTTTTCCAAAATCCTATGGAGAAATTGCATTGCTTTTTTGTCGAGGGAACCCATGCGCAGCTTACTTCCGGGTTTTAGGACGCGTCACTGCGCCGCTCTGTACAGAACTTATTTAAAAACTGTTATGAAGTCAAACAATAAAGAGTTTCCGTGTTAATCTTTAAATGTTCTCTTCCTGCAGGAACTCATCGATGCCGCCTTGAGCTCCAACCTCGGGGGAGGGGGAGCAGGAGGAGGAGGAGGAGGGGGAGGGGCTTATGGGGGAGGAAGAGGGGGAGGAGCTTATGGGGGAGGAAGAGGGGGCGGAGCCCCTGGAGAGAACGGACGCGTTGTGACGCATGATTTCCCAAAGTCCGGCGCTCAGGGTGTTCCCTGCATGGGGAAAGCTGCCGGCATGGGACTGGCCTCCACCGGCATGTGACCCTAACGGAGGCTCCTGATTGGACGAGACGCTCCTGCCTGTCTGCCTGTGGGTGAGGAAAAACAGGGTAGTAAAGGTTAGATTAGGGTTCGCTAAAAACCTGGTGTTTTCCCCAAAGCTTTACACTGAGTCATTTAGTTTAAAGAAAGTTAAATGTCTATTTTATTTACACTTTACAACCTCTTCCACTTTGACTTTGACACTCGTTTACTCGAGTAAAAGTCTAAGCATTATCTGAGTCAAAGAAAAAAGCTAATATTTAAATGTTTTGTTGAAATAAACTTATTTTTTTATTGAGATTATATTGAATATTTCCGTCAATCCTGTTAAATATTTTTTAGTGAATTCCACATCAGCGTTTCTTTTTAAATTCTCTGTTGAAAAATGAGACGCACACATTTACTTTATTTTAAGCTACGTTCTCCTTTAAATATATATTATCTGACAGCTTTTACATATTCAGATTATTAGCTAATACAACATATAAATCCACTCGTAAATACATTATTTTATATAATTATACTTTAAGATATCCAACAGCAGTATATAAAGGCAAACATGCATTCAGGTTCTTTGAACTGAGTGCTGTCTATTTTCATCTCATCTTTTCATCAGGAAACACCAGGTTTTTAGAGAAGAGATAAAGCTGAGATGAGAGTAACGGGAGTAACGGGAGTAACGGGAGTAACGGGAGTAACGGGAGGACAGACGGTGTCTCTGCAGCGGCAGCAGGAGTGTTCCCTGAAACTACAGAACTCTGATGAACAGAGAGCACCTGAACACACCATGAGCTCCTGCTTAACGAGGGCTTAACGAACTCTTTTTCTACAGCGCTGTCTTAAAGCCTCCTTTTCTGCAATAACGGACCCGGAGGAGGGGGGGGGGTTATTTTATTGACTATATCCTCATCCTTCACACGTTCACGGCACTTTGTCGAGAAGAGCATGTTCAACTTTCTAAACACATGTTGCTGATGATGATATCTGATCAGTGTTTGCCTCTTTAATAATATGAGTTATTATTATAATAATAAGTATAAAGACGGGTGTGTCCCACGCTGAGTTTCTGCACATGTTTTATTCCTGCAGCAGCATGACGACAACAAGCAGCTGTTTCCTCAGAAAACACCCAGAAAACTGACATCGAGTCAACAAATAATTACTTTATATGATTCATTTCTGCAAGTAATTGGAAATTCCTGCGTCAGTAATAAAACTGTTTGTAGTCACAGGACTTTTATTTTCATTTTAATCACAGGGGAATTTCAGTGTGCTTTATTTATTAAAAAAAACATCTTTATACAAAGCAGGATGAACATAAACTGAATTAAAGAGAGGTAACAAATCAATTATAATAATGAATACGTGAAACATCTTCCAATAAAAAAACGGAAAATATGAATATTCCAATTGCAAACAGCAGAAAGGAACATTTGACACTTCATCTTGGAAAACTATTATTATAATATCATTTTCAGTGACAGAAACACATCAACTCTGCTGTATTTGAATTCCTAAAATGCTATTTTAATACCGCACGTGTTTCCTAAAATACATTTAAAACAATACAAACCATAGAGACTGAAGCTGTAGATTCATATCGTTTTACTGCTTTGTGATTTTAATGTTACAGCTGATCTTAACTTCCTCTTAATGTCATAAAAAGCTCTTTCTGCAGCTCGGTCCACTTTTGATACTGAAACTGAACATCAGGAATAAAACGCTCACATTTTATGATACGAATGATTCATGAAAAACACTTTGTCTGAACAATGTTATTTTGTATTGATTTATCTGTTTATTATCTTGTTGATTTGTTAACTTCATTCAGACCAGTTACTCTATTTAATAAAACTCTGAACATGAAATCCAAGTTTGTCGTCTTTTGTAGTTTCAGATATTCCTTCGGATGAACCCTAACTAAGGTTCAGTTACTCCACATTTTCTATGGCATACTATACTCTGACATTCTTCATAATTCATTTTACGACATATTATAATATAGTAGGGTGGTCCTTAGTGCCATGTACATTTTCAAATGCATTTATTTTAAGCTCCAACCACCGGAATTCATTCTATTAGTCAAGAAAACTCTCCTGGTGAATTGTATTCAAATTCCAACAACATTTACCCCTCCCTCATCAACCTTGAAGTTTAGCCTCAGTAGGGTGGTCCTTAAAATTAAAAGTGGGAAAGTCTAAGCTCCAACCCCCAGAATTCATTCTATTAGTCAAGAAAACTCTCCTGGTGAATGTTTTCCTCAATCTGACAACATGTACCCCCCCCCCTCATCGAGCTGGGCTGCCACACCAGCAGCTGCAACTGAGGCTACACTTCAAGGTCGATGAGGGGGGGTACATGTTGTCAGATTGAGGAAAACATTCACCAGGAGAGTTTTCTTGACTAATAGAATGAATTCTGGGGGTTGGAGCTTAGACTTTCCCACTTTCAATTTTAAGGACCACCCTAATCATATATAAGTGTTGTGGCTGAACAGCTGCAGTACAGATGGGAGACCAGTACTTTGCATACAGTAACAGGGACATGTTTATGACATTTTTTCATGATATTTATTACAAAATACATTTTTGTAATTTTATATTTCGAAATACTCCACATTTTACATGATATTTATTACAATGATGTATGTACTGATTTATTAAGACATTTGATCAGATTGTAAGGACATACAATTACATTTGTATGCAATTTTTTACAAAATACTATGACTGTTTTTAAGATATTTCTTTCGACATACTATAATATGACATATTTTATGGTATTTTAACGACATACTACAATTTGCCCATATATGTATACATACTATACGATTACATATTTAAGGTTATCTTTGACAACGTACTATAATATGATTTTGTAAGTCATATACAAATCACAATGCAGTATGTCGGATAAAATAACCTCGAACTTTAACTACTGTATATAGGCATGTATATATTTCTTACATTTCCTTATGAAAAATGTTGATTTCCAGCCTGACTTCCCCCAGCATTGTCTCTGAGATATTCCCTCAGCGGTGTCTTTAATATCCTTCTCCTCCGTCATGTTATGTAATAATGTGTTGATACTCTGACGGTGACACCAGGAAGTTAAATCAGACGGGCGCATTAACTCTCTTTATTTCACGTCTATTGATAGTGAACAAAATCTTCTCAGAGTGACGGTACAGCTGTCGGATAAAAGAGACTGATATCCACTTTAATTATCTGGCATGACCAATTGGCAGAAATGACACTTTATAGGAGATGTAAAGACGTACATATAAAACTCTGCGTGATGATATCTGACAGCGGGAGACGTTTCTGATGAGCATCTCTTCCAAATCCGACTGACGGGGAATCTGAAGCCAAACAGAGAATCTGGGGTTGAGATGAGAGGCAGCTAATGTACAACATACAATACTATGACGTTTATTACATTCTGGCCTTCTGGGATCTTTTTAACAACATTTTTTACAATTTCAAGTTTCAATTCAGGGGGCAGCGACAAATATATAAGATGGTTTCATATACCCAATTAAAGGTCCAATTAAAGGTAAATTATACTGTCTCAGATATATAGATAGCCTGTCTCTGATTGGCTGAAACACCAAACAGATCATTGCAGCATTACCCATAATCCCCTCTGTTTCAGCCCTGTTTCCAAAGTGCTGATTCTCTGTCTGTTACTTTAGATGAAAATAAGGAGCCCCTCCCCACGCCCCTCTGAGAGAGATTTGGTTACAAAGAACTCAATGGTGCTCCAGGAGGAGATTCAGGTGATAAGGTGGGGGGGGGGGGGTTTCCTTGGTTGGTGATTGGCTAATGGTTACACAAGACAAAACATCGTTATGACATCATCAAGTGGCCAAAATCTGATCAGCTCATTTTCAGACAGGTTTTTATAGAAATGGATCAGAAGAAAAAGAGAGAGAATCTTTGTTCCTGAAACTTTCAGAGTCTCTTTCCACAGAGGGGACACATGTTGATGTAGAAGAGACATGAAGAAGAGGGGACACATGTTGATGTAGAAGAGACATGGAGAAGAGGGGACACATGTTGATGTAGAAGAGACATGAAGAAGAGGGGACACATGTTGATGTAGAAGAGACATGAAGAAGAGGGGACACATGTTGATGTAGAAGAGACATGGAGAAGAGGGGACACATGTTGATGTAGAAGAGACATGAAAAATTATATAATTTGAAGATGTCATTACAGATGTCATTGCAGAGGCATGACAGGGGGGGGCGCGAGAGACTAGGAGGAAAAATGGTTTTGAAAAAAAAAAAAAAATCATTATTTGAAAAATTATTGATTCGAAAATAATTGGATACAGTACAAGTACGTCTGGGTCTCTGTGTTTCACTCAAGCTCGGCTCTGTGTGTGTGTGGAACGAGCCATTTTGCGTGCGCTAGCAAGAGAGAGTGAGAGAGAGAGCGCACCGGTACCGGAGATCGTTGTTGTTAGCTTCTGGTGCTAGTGAGCTAGTGGCCGGGTCTCAAACGTTTTGGTCACGATTAATGTAAACAATTATTTCCGAGGCACACGTTTATATGATCGTTTATATGTACTGTGTATTTGCGTGGGGAGTGTTGCAGTAGAACGTTCCACTGTAGCGCCCGGTACATTAATGGGAGACCCTAAATGTTTGAGCACCCTCTATGAAACGTCAAGCTACCCCACAGCACCCCAAAATAAATCTCTGGCACCGCCACTGAGCCTGCAACCCCGTTTTGAAGAAATGTGCAGTGCAAAACAGGCTCATTGCAGCCACTAATGCTAAGACACACTTTCTGCCAAATATCAGCATTTTCTGAGTGGCAAAGTATTATAACTTATTGTTCTAGCAAAGGGATTGCACAATTGTATTATGTATTTTTTTTTGACTACACAGACTTATGGAGCATTGTTTTATTATCACTGTTCTAGCAAAGGAATGCTCACGTTCATATTGATGTATATTAATAAATGTTAACTTGGCCCATTACGTGACTATTTATGTTGGGGGGGCTTTTTTTTTCTCCAAAGGGGGGGCCTGACAGAAAAAGTTTGAGAACCACTGCTCTACACAGTGAGTGATTTCTGAAGAGGCGTCTTTATTGTTTATCTGTCTCTTCACTTTCTCTTCTTCAGTATTACCAAACATTTACATGCAGGTTTTGTGTAGAACGTTTTTAAAGTTACTGACAAACAGGAGGCTTTGAAAAGAATGTGTTTCATAATAAAGACTTCAGTAAAAGGAGTCGATCCCTGATGGCTCTTTCAACGTTCTGTCCTTTTGCTTCATCAATCTGTGTCCTGGAACAAAGTCTAGTTTACTCTCTGCTTTATTCTCTCTGGACTCAAACCCCCGATCGTCTTTATGCCTTTCATCCGTGTTTCTGTCCATTAGCTTCTGCTCCCAGGACCTTTTCTTTAATGTTGTGGTGTCCGGAGGGGGGACATCATATCACGTAACACCTCATTACTCCTCCGGCTGAGGGGGACGACAGACGGGGTCCAAACAATTAGACCCAGAAAAGACCCTGATTACAGTGTTTGTGGACCATTAACTTCCACTGCTCGCCCTTGTGGAAACTTCCAGAAGAACAGCGGAGACGAGGAGGATGAGGAAGAGGAAGAGGAGGAGGTGTTACTGCAGATCTGCTGTAAGCTAGCAGGCTAACGTAGCTAACCTAGTCATTTCAGATATATTGACAAACACTGACAGTTATGAGACGACTGACTCTGAGACAGTTGTTCAGCTTTATAATCCTGAACATCTCTGGTCCCAACTGTGTGCGTCACTCTTTAGTGTCCCCTGGTCTCCCAGCTGTGTGCGTCACTCTTTAGTGTCCCCTGGTCTCCCAGCTGTGTGCGTCGCTCTTTAGTGTCTCCTGGTCTCGCAGCTGTGTGTGTCACTCTTTAGTGTCCCCTGGTCTTGCAGCTGTGTGCGTCACTCTTTAGTGTCCCCTGGTCTCCAGCTGTGTGTGTCACTCTTTAGTGTCCCCTGGTCTCCAGCTGTGTGCGTCACTCTTTAGTGTCCCCTGGTCTCCCCGCTGTGTGCGTCACTCTTTAGTGTCCCCTGGTCTCCCAGCTGTGTGCGTCACTCTTTAGTGTCCCCTGGTCTTCAGCTGTGTGCGTCACTCTTTAGTGTCCCCTGGTCTCCCGCTGTGTGCGTCACTCTTTAGTGTCCCCTGGTCTCCCAGCTGTGTGCGTCACTCTTTAGTGTCCCCTGGTCTTCAGCTGTGTGCGTCACTCTTTAGTGTCCCCTGGTCTCCCAGCTGTGTGCGTCACTCTTTAGTGTCCCCTGGTCTCCCAGCTGTGTGCGTCACTCTTTAGTGTCCCCTGGTCTCCAGCTGTGTGCGTCACTCTTTAGTGTCCCCTGGTCTCCCAGCTGTGTGTGTCTCTCTTTAGTGTCCCCTGGTCTCCAGCTGTGTGCGTCACTCTTTAGTGTCCCCTGGTCTCCAGCTGTGTGCGTCACTCTTTAGTGTCCCCTGGTCTCCCAGCTGTGTGCGTCACTCTTTAGTGTACCCTGGTCTTCAGCTGTGTGCGTCACTCTTTAGTGTCCCCTGGTCTCCCAGCTGTGTGCGTCACTCTTTAGTGTCCCCTGGTCTCCCAGCTGTGTTATTTTTGTTGGTTTATATCTTCCATAGTTATAAAGATATTTTTAGAGCAAAATCTCCTCTTTTATTTCCTTAAAGATGGAGCTTCCAACGATTCATTCACACATTAAATACAGCAACTTATTCCTCTTTTAATACACATTACTGACATGTTTCACAGCCCATGTTATTCTGTGTGGGAGGAACACAGAGGAGCAGAAATCATATGTAATGTCACAATACACACTTACATAACCACATTAATGTTAATCAACACTCTCGTATATGTGATGAGCTCCGCTTTGTATCGAGGGATTATAAATATCTCACATGACGGAGGATTTATGCAGAAAACATCTGTTGAAAACCGTCAGATAAGAAGAGAAGAGACTAACAGGAAGAAGGACTTCACGCTCTCTGAGAGGATTATGGGAGTTTAAAGTGACCGTCAATCAGGAGAGGAGCCGATTGGCTGTCAGGGAATTAGGGAAAGCCAATCAAAGTGTGCAGAATGTAATTAAGGTCCTTTGGTTGACAGAGAGACTCGTTATCAGCCGCCGCAGATAGAGCTGCGATTATAGCCGTTATAATAACTGCAATTATTGGAGCTGACAATCATGGGGAGGAAAACCTGCGTCACTCTTTTTACTCAATATTTCACAGGAAATTCATAACAAATACTTATTTTCAGTTTGATGTTAAAGGTGTTATTCCATCATAAACAGAGTTATAGTGGTTGTTTTTTAACATTAAAGCATGGAGACACTACATACTGACATACACCTGAACATCAGCAGGAGAGGACTCTTTAAAGTAGAGACACTACATACTGACATACACCTGAACATCAGCAGGAGAGGACTCTTTAAAGTAGAGACACTACATACTGACATACACCTGAACATCAGCAGGAGAACTCTTTAAAGTAGAGACACTACATACTGATATACACCTGAACATCAGCAGGAGAGGACTCTTTAAAGTAGAGACACTACATACTGACATACACCTGAACATCAGCAGGAGAGGACTCTTTAAAGTAGAGACACTACATACTGATATACACCTGAACATCAGCAGGAGAGGACTCTTTAAAGTAGAGACACTACATACTGATATACACCTGAACATCAGCAGGAGAGGACTCTTTAAAGTAGAGACACTACATACTGATATACACCTGAACATCAGCAGGAGAGGACTCTTCAAAGTAGAGACACTACATACTGATATACACCTGAACATCAGCAGGAGAGGACTCTTTAAAGTAGAGACACTACATACTGATATACACCTGAACATCAGCAGGAGAGGACTCTTTAAAGTAGAGACACTACATACTGATATACACCTGAACATCAGCAGGAGAGGACTCTTTAAAGTAGAGACACTACATACTGATATACACCTGAACATCAGCAGGAGGGGACTCTTTAAAGTAGAGACACTACATACTGATATACACCTGAACATCAGCAGGAGAGGACTCTTTAAAGTAGAGACACTACATACTGATATACACCTGAACATCAGCAGGAGAGGACTCTTTAAAGTAGAGACACTACATACTGATATGCACCTGAACATCAGCAGGAGAGGACTCTTTAAAGTAGAGACACTACATACTGATATACACCTGAACATCAGCAGGAGAGGACTCTTTAAAATAGAGACACTACATCCATATTCTGCTCCTGTAACAATAACACTACTATGAGTTAATGTTCTGTATCACAGCGACACCAAGTGGACATTTAGAAACACTTCAGAAGAGCTGAAACAACCTGTTTAATAATTATATAATAAATGATGGTTTAAAGGAAGATGAAGGTTAAAAACGTTTCACTGCTGTAAAATATATTGGTAAAAATACTTTTAAATGGAGAAACATACCCCAAAAAAATCTATGACATTATAATTAATTCAATAAGGACGTTTCCAGTTAATATGTCAATTTATAATTTTACAATAGTTACAACTGCTGACAATAATTCATATATTTAAAACATCAGATCTTATAAACTACATTTGTTTAAAGCTACATGTAGTGAAAACAAGTAATTAAAAGTAATTTTCCTCCGAGAAAGAATTAGAATACAAATGGTGCAAATATTTAAATTACACCTCAAAATTGTACTAAAAAGATCAAGTGTCACCACTGATTAAAAACAAAGTGTTATAAAAAAAGGACCAAATTAATAAACAGTGAAAAAAAGTCTAAATGTAACATTAATTTCTTTATTGAAACAATATGCATTAAATATATAAAGATGCATTAAAATAAAAAACATTGAAAACATTTAGAAATACAAAGACTTCACCAATTTTTATAGAAATAATTTACATTTAAATTTGAGGCATGTTCAGTCGTGTTGTGCCGACAAGAATGTGTCAAATAATAGTCCAAAAAATATCAAATTTTAATCCAAAATGTGTGAAAACACAAAGTCACATTTATTTTTATTTAGCTCTAAAAAAAAAAAAATGTAGGATGAACGAACAATAACCCTAAATGACTTATTAAACTATTAAACTATATTTACTATTACAATAGTTGCAAACAACTTAATCTATCTGCGTACTAAGAATTTAATTTGTTGTGTTTTTAGAAGTAAAAAAACAAGTAATAAAAGTAGGTATTATATTTACAAATAAAACAGTTTTTAAGGTGTAGTGTCTTCAGCATTCACTATAAGTCTGTGCTCTCAGGTTACACTGAAGCAGGGGTGTGTGTGTGTGTGTGTGTGTGTGTGTGTGTGTGTGTGTGTGTGTGTCCTAAAAACACCTGCAGGTTGTTAGTCATTTACAATAATCCCCATACAAAGAGGTGTCAGGTGACATCTTATAAAGCAGTTGCTGTTAAAACTAAAAACAAAAATAGCTCCACATTATCAGATCAGAGTTGTATGTGCCTTTGCGGCAGTTTAGTTTAAGTAGTTGTTTTTCATGTATTTCATTTATTCATGTCTCCTGTAACCCGGTTGGCCCCCTTAGTAATAGATTTATACCAGAACGTTTCTCAAACCTCCTCCAGAGTCACATTTAAATCAGTCTTCAATATGATTTGAATGCGTTTACATTATATTTGTTTTAACCTCCCATCGTTAGACGCATGAAGTGACTCAGTGTGAAGTAGTTTCTCTCTGGTTCAGGACACCCAGGTACATGTGATTTGTTCCATAATGGACATGAATGGTGAACTGTATGACTAAAAATTAGGGCTGTCAAGTTAACATGTGTATTTGTCCTCGGCCCGCCCCGTAGTTTCAGAGCTTGACGTTGTTGTTGTTGTTGTTAGTTGGATGGTGGGAGATTCTAGCGAGAGATATGGATACAAAAAAAGGTGTTTTAAACAGCAAGCCAAGCACACAGCTGATCTGACAGCCCCGCTCCTGCCGCTCGCTTGCGGCAGACCACGCTTGAAAGTTTGCCGGGGAGACACCTGGACACGGCGTCTACGAGCAGCAAGCTTTCAACAGCGATAGCTAAATGGGTGGCTACAGCTTAACATTGTGGAGGACGAGGGGCTGCGTTACATCATTCGGATCGCATCCAACTTGTCGACTGCACATCACAGCGCATTATTTTGACCCTAGGTGGGAACTTCGGTCTCATGCTTTGACTGTTATGAAGACAGAGGAGCGGCATTTCGCCGACATCTGTAAACAGGCTTGTCTGTTTGAGCAACTGGCTCAGTGCAGAGAAGTACACAGGGTCGAGAGAGAGTGAAGAGAGAGAGAGAGAGAGAGTGTGTAAGAGAGAGAGAGAGAGAGAGTGTGTAAGAGAGAGAGAGAGAGAGAGAGAGAGAGAGAGAGAGAGAGAGAGAGAGAGAGAGAGAGAGAGAGATTGTTGTGTAGAGAACATTCAGGAGAATATTTGTCATTGTTCCAATAATAATAATAAACAAACATTTGCATAAAGCATATTTGTCATATTTAAAACTTGAAAAATATTCCTCTAAGGTACATTTAGAACAGATATAAAATGTGCGATTAATTTCCGATTAATCGCGATTAAATGTTTTAATTAACTGACAGCCCTACCAAAAACATTTAAAATAAAAAGTGCACATAGATTTAAATCAGTCAGAAGAGAACTACAAAATCCAGACAGGAAACCGAAACCTGTCTCTTCTTCTTCTTCTTCTTTAGTTTCAGCTGATGATGAAGACTCTCGGTCCTTCCTCTCTCATGGGAGGAAGACTCTCGATCACCATGTTGTCCATCAGTCCGTATTTATCCTCCTTCTTATTCCTGCTTACTGCTGCTGCTGCTGCTGCTGCTGCTGCTGCTGCTGCTGCTGCTGCTGCTGCTGCTCCATTGGCTGAAACCTCCTCTGCAAGCCCCGCCCTCTCCACCGGAGCCGAAAGCTGATTGGTCAGCTGCTTCATGGTGCACTGGAAGGCGGTTAAAAGGACATAAATTAACAAAACACACATTTTTTCTTCTTATAGGCATTTGGATTGTTTCTGATCATGGCAGCTAATGTTGGACTATAAAGGAACTACAGCACGGTCACATGACTTCACGTCACCACCGCTAAGCTAAAGGTGGCTAATGTTGGGCTATAAAGGAACTACAGCACAGTCACATGACTTCACGTCACCACCGCTAAGCTAAAGAAGGCTAATGTTGGGCTATAAAGGAACTACAGCACGGTCACATGACTTCACGTCACCACCGCTAAGCTAAAGGTGGCTAATGTTGGGCTATAAAGGAACTACAGCACGGTCACATGACTTCACGTCACCACCGCTAAGCTAAAGGAGGCTAATGTTGGGCTATAAAGGAACTACAGCACAGTCACATGACTTCACGTCACCACCGCTAAGCTAAAGGTGGCTAATGTTGGGCTATAAAGGAACTACAGCACAGTCACATGACTTCACGTCACCACCGCTAAGCTAAAGAAGGCTAATGTTGGGCTATAAAGGAACTACAGCACGGTCACATGACTTCACGTCACCACCGCTAAGCTAAAGGTGGCTAATGTTGGGCTATAAAGGAACTACAGCACGGTCACATGACTTCACGTCACCACCGCTAAGCTAAAGGAGGCTAATGTTGGGCTATAAAGGAACTACAGCACAGTCACATGACTTCACGTCACCACCGCTAAGCTAAAGGTGGCTAATGTGGGGCGTGGACACACACCTGCAGCTCTTTGAAGAGGTGGAGCATGGCGACGCCCACCACGATCACCAGGAAGGATCCCAGCGTCGTCACCACATCTACGGGCTTCATGCTCCTCCACTCCTGGAAGAGGATGATGGAGGTGGACAGCACCACGGAGGTGAAGAGGACGTAGTAGATGGGATACACCAGCAGCGTGTTGAAGGTGTCCAGAGACTTGTTCAGGTAGTTCACCTGCGGGAAGAAACATCCGGAGCATAGCCAGAGGTGGAAGAAGTATTTAGATCCTTTAGTTAAGTAAAAGTACTAATACCACATTGTTGTGGCAATTTAATCCGTGTCTACATTTAATAATCTCTTTCCTCTATCGGGGTTGTGGGTTATGACCTCTCTTTGCTTTCAAACTAATTTTGCGGAGATCGTTGTATCACATCAGATTTATTCTATGATCATGGCAGCATACAAACATGAGGATAAACGTCCTCGCTTCAAAGTAACTAAAAGTTCTCCGTATCAAAATAGAACAAAACGAACACGGTCAAAAGACTCTACCGCTTCCCGTGTAATCACAAACTCAGCTGTGAACCATTGTCATGCCATATATAGAAATAAAATAGACTTAAATTAACATCTTTTAAACCGTAGTGTGACTCACAAAAATAAATAGTTAAGAGTTTACTCTAAAGCCTTATAGTAATAAGACAAACATTCAAACCATAACGATGAGAGGAAAATGGCTCTAACACACATTGTAAAAATACTCTAACAAGTACAAGTTTCCAATACAGAAAATGCACAAATTAACTTTGGAGCTCACCTGTGTTATGATGGAGACGATGAGCGTCACCAGCAGGATCCACGTGAGAGGGTTCGCCAGCACGGAAACATCATCAACCACTACCGACAGAGGAGAAGAGAGAGGATGATGCATGTTTTAAAATCAAAGAATCGCATTTAATTTCGTCTTATTTTACAATATTTAATTTCATATTCTGTTCTTGTATATCCCATATTCTATTTACATGTATATAGACTTCTTGCATTACTTTTTATTTTGTATTTTATTATATATGTTGCATTGTTGGAGGAGCTCAGGTCAGAAGAAATTCATTGCCATTTCTACACTGCAGCTGCTGAGCATCTGATGATAAAACCTTAGTTCAAATGGATGCAGCAGAAACAGAGAGATGGTGTTTCTGTGTTCTGTTATTTCACCGGTGTTGATGGCGATGGCGAGGCCCTTCACGGAGGCGACGGTGAACGCCCCGAGCAGCGAGCAGACGCTGATATAGACGAGGATGTTGGAGCGACCGACCCGAGGAGAGAAATAGAAAACGAGCACCAAACACAGCAGCAGCACCGCCGACAAGTACACCAGGAAACCTGCCGAGGAGAAATTAAGACTAGGTTATTAAATACAAAAATATGTGAATCTTTTATTGATATAACAGCCGGTGACTCTTTGTTTGCCAAATGTTGTTGAGTTACATTTGACCATGTTTCTTGTTTTGACTAGAAAATGTATTTAGTAAGAGACTTACTTGTTGTAACTTAACAATACATAAAAGCCCTTTTAAGATTCAACATTTTGGAGTCACATGTTCAGAATGATACCACTTTAAAAAGTCTGTAATCTAAGTAAGTTAGCTTTGGTTTTTCAACATTGAATGGGTTTGGTTAGAGCCAGTGTTTTGTTTTATAAAAGGGGCAACCTAATTGACCTATGTAGTCAAGATAGTATAAATGACTACAACTCCAAGGCTCTAAAGAGACTGAGATGGGCAACCAGACCCAAAGACGCCAACAAAGAAAGAAAGAAAGAAAGAAAGAAAGACCACCTAAGTTGTTTATTATTTTGTGTTGACTAAAGGCCTTTGTTGAATGTGTGAAAAGTGTATTTTATTTTGAGTAAACACCTCACGATAGCAACATTCTGCATTAGAGCAGAGGCAGGAAGCCGCGACAGGTGTCTCAAACTTGGATCTTTGGTTTAACATTTCATCTTTGGTTTCTCAACATTGGATCCTCTAAAACTCACCGGGGTCCAGCAGCTTGTCGGTCATGTCCTGTAGTGATGTCACTTCCTGTTCCTGTGGGGCGTGGATCACCAACAGGATGCTTCCCAACACACACAACAAACAGCCCAGTTTCCCCACCACGTTCAGCTGCTCCCCCAACAGGTAGGGCGCCAGAACTGCACTGAAACACAGCAAATATGCTTATTTATTCATCATAAAAACATGGGGAAAGAAATCTCTAGTCCAATATATTAACTTCTTACAATTATTTTTTATTCTATTACATCTTTTTATTGCACATTTCTTCTATACATTCTTATGGTTGTATACATGTTTGTATTCCAGTTTGTTATATTTCACCTTTTTACTGTTTATATACCTCTTTTTTATTCCATCTTCTTTCATTTTTCCATTTCTAAAATGGGGAACTGTCATGACACATACTTTCTAGAAGCTAAAATACTTTAACTGAGATGTGAATATATTTTGAGAGCTAAGGCTACCTGATGAGGACACTCAGAGCTCCGAGCGGCGTCACCAGCGTGGCCGGAGCGAACATGTAGGCGGCGAAGTTACACACCTCTCCAACTCCCACTGCAGAAACACACATACACAGAACCATTCATATACCTTTCATTTATTTAGTTAAGCTTAAAGAAGGTTTATTTACAGCCGAGGATGCGCTCAAAGAACGGCTTTTAGCAAACAACAATGTCCTAACTTCAGGGTTTCTCTAGAAAGAGATAGTATGATTTCTGTGTCTCTGATCTTGTTTATAAGATATATAAATTATCTCGAGAACATGACGCCAATAAACAAGATGTCTCCGCGGACGTAAACAACAACGTGACGTCGGAGCTCCGTAAAAACCAAGCTGTCTCTGCCGTCTGACGCTCTGTTTGATACTCAGATTTCTGGTAATTATACCGTTTTTGAGGAACAGAAATATTGTTTTCTGGCATCACTTTAACATTTTACGGGGAAAATCTGCCTTTTGGTTTGAGGGCGCGACTGTTACCCGGTGCAGACTAAACCCTGGATATCATGATATTTTTAAACTTTTTGAACTGATCATAAATCGGTCTTTAAAAAATCTCAATTATGTAAAAACTTGACAAATAATCTGTAAATAATTTGAACCAGTAATTGGGATTTTATCACATGTTCAGGTGGGTCATTTGCTACAGGGTTCTCCACTTTTTCCATTAATAAATCCATCTTATTATTGGACTCTTTGTAACATAGCAAATACAACTCACTCAGAAATAGCTCACATAAAAAAACATTTAAAATACAAATAAAATAAACGTCTTACTGGTGAGCAGGCCTCCCCACCACAGCCAGTCCTTCAGGTAGCCGTGTCCTCCGTCCCCTGAGCACAGAGGAATTTAACCTGTTAACCCCTGAGCCTGTTTTTCAGGTCTCAGGCTCGAAAATGACATTCCCAGAACAAATGACTATAACTTCACTTCTAAAAGGGGTAAATTAATAATCTTTTTTCTCAAAGCAATGATAAACCTGTGAGCTGGATGTAGAAACATCAGAATCAATATAGTTTTTTTTTTAATTTTAAAGTAAATTTAGATTGAACATAGTAAAGAAATTTAAATTAAAGTGTCCGTCCAAAAAAGAACATTACTTATAGTGAAAACCATCCTTGAATGATGGGATAGACTAAAAGCTTTAGGAATCCAAACTATAACATATAATAAGTACCCTGTATCAGGATTGATGCAAAACAAGTGACATTTTACCTTTTTAGAGAGGTTTAGAAAAAAAAAAAACACCTCTGGGGTCATTTGGGTGGAAATGGGTGTATTTGCCGTTTCTCTGGAACCCATTGGTCAATTTTGATGATTGACATCTCTTTTGAACCGTTAGAGCCAATAGAATCGAAGGGGAATTTCCACATACACACACACACGTTACCATTGAGAAATGAGAGCTATGCACACGCAGTTTGCCCAAAGCGAAACCTATCTTATGCTCTGAAATCTGAAAACTGAAAACTAGGTTTATTGCTGATGGATTATCAGAAATCATTTCAAAGTGACACAGACACATTGGATTAACCTATGGATTAACCTTCTGCAGCGTTTTTATCGTTTTAATGCCATTGAAGACAACTTTCGATCAGAAAACAACAAAGGTAAGACATATTGCCTTGTTGGCTACCTAATGCTACGTGGTGTGATGTCTTTGTTAGCTTCTCATGTCGCGAGT
Source organism: Dissostichus eleginoides (assembly GCA_031216635.1). Classification (NCBI taxonomy): domain Eukaryota; kingdom Metazoa; phylum Chordata; class Actinopteri; order Perciformes; family Nototheniidae; genus Dissostichus; species Dissostichus eleginoides. The sequence continues at coordinate 27,059,667 of CM062279.1, read as the reverse complement.
TCGGATCGGTCAGTAATGATACTAATACCTGTAGAATCTCAGCTTGCTAATCGATATCTTGTTTGTGCAGATACGATAAGTAATAAGGGTATTTTAACGTGAGTTCTGTGCTAAGTGTGTTAGCATTTTTTCGCTCAGGGCTAATTCAGAGCCTTTGTTATTACCCTTATGTTTCGTTTTTGCTAACAATTGTTAATATTGTCTGATAGCTGAGTTTCTTCCCGTTAAGTGGGTATGACACATTAATAGGTTTTTAAATGTTAAGAAGCCCTCAGACACTGTTTCTTGCAGATGCTGCGATTTTTTCCCCGCCCGCGGGGGAATGGGGCTTAACAGGTTAAAGAGCAACTTGCAGGTTAGAGACCCCAGTGAATAAATGTGTAGGAAAATGATGTATACACTAGATTTTCAAAAAAATATACAGAAATATACACTACAGTGACATCTGGCGTCGTTTTTGTAAATGTATATTCATATGCATATGACGGACCACAACCTTATAATTATGAGCCTGCTAGGCGGCCAAGAGACCAGGAGCAGCCAAGGATTAGAAGAAATAACGGCCACCGGAGAGAAATGGAGCTGTAGTGTGAGGAGAACCAGTGGAGAACAGGGCAGCTGTCTTGGCGAGTGACCGGCGTTAGCTACAGTTAAAGTTAGCTAACGTCGGACACATCACAAAAAAAAAAGAAGTTAGCTATCATATATCAGGCTATAACTAAAGTAGTATTGATATAATATAGTAACGTTACTGGCAGGACTGTTGATACTGATCCATAACAGAAACTAATGAGCAAGTATCAGCCGTATCTCGCGTTACCTAATGCAACTCCACACTACATCTTACTGTGCTGTGTACCGGAGGGGAGAGAGAGAGAGCAGCGAAGGGGGAGAGAGAGAGAGGAACGAAGGGGGGGAGAGGGATGTAATACGGTTTCCTGATAAACGTTTTGTTTGATAGGCCTCAGCTGTGGAGAGTATGTGCTGCAGGGAGGTGGATGCACCTCGCACAACGCACCCAGGAACGAAAGCTAGCTCCGGTCCTTTTCCTGTGAGGGAAACTGTGGACTCGATGTCCTGACAGGCTGGAGTTTGTGCAACCTGCTCAAACTCCAGCTCACCATGATTACAAATGGTGAAATGCAATGTAAAATTACCGAAAAAATACCAGCTCACTAAATCACAACCGCTCAAACCAACTACAAACTACTACCGCGGATTGGGCAGAGAAAGAGTCCGAGAAAGTTGCTCCCCCATGTGACGTAATATGACGCGTTTGACGTAAAAAAAAAACAGTTTTTAGTAGCAGAGCTCAAAACGGCTCCTTTCCCCTCTGAATTCCTGCCCATAGTCTCGTAAAACATATCAAATCCTGCATTAACTTTTTTAATTGTAATTTTCAGGCAAGGTTAAGCATAAATCTAGTAAAAGAAAAACCTGCAAGTTGCTCTTTAAATTATCTTCAGATCAATGGAGGCAGAAAATCAAAGCCTACTTTATTTATTTTTTAAGATCTTGTAACACATGTACTTTACCATCTCAGATCTCTTTATGGGACGGCACGCTGAATACTCGGTGTATACTACTGCACGTACTTGAGTAAAAGTAGAAGTACTCAGATCTTGTACTTGAGTAAAAGTAGAAGTACTCAGATCTTGTACTTGAGACCTCCCTCTGCTCACCTGCTCGGGTGTTTCCGCTGTCGGCCAATCGGAGGAGAGCTTTCTTCTTCAGGATGACGCTTCCACCAATCAGGAAGGCCGACAGCAGCGCCAAAGAGAGACCGAGCCACGGCCTGTAAGAGCTGCTGTCTGAATACACATCTGCAGACAGAATACAATCACTTTATCACACCTGGGAACAAAATGAATAAATATAATAATACTAATTGTAATCTTTAATCTATTCAATAACTAGATTTTATAAAAACACGCTGCCTCTTTAATAAACAGATTTTAAATGAGATCCTGGAACAATACGGATGTTTACACACAAGCAGTGAGAAGAGTTTTAACCCTAAACAAAGACCCCTCCCATCCTGAACACAGGTATGCAGGAGGTGTGTGTGTGTGTGTGTGTGTGTGTGTGTGTGTTACCTGTAGTAAGTGTGCTGTTCTCCAGGTCTGTGTGTAGCGTTGTTTGATCTCCAGAGATTGAACACACCACAGAATGAGGGCCGCACCACAGTCGCACCCCCGACCCTGCAGAGCAGAAGCTTTTAATTGTATTTTGACCTTCTGTTTATGCCTAAGAAGACTCTTAAAACAGTTCCTTAAACAACGACAATTCCAACACAAGATTAAAAAAAAATACATATAGGAAGCCATAGAAGAAACAATACAATATATTGGATGTTGATTTCCTTCTCACATTCAGTTGAATGCACATAAAGCCCTAAAAAACGTGTAGTCCTAGCACACAGGACTAAATAAAGTTAAAAGGGCATATTATGCGATCTGGTTTCAGACAGAGGGTGAAAAGAGGTGCTGCAGCACAGGCAGTATGAGAAAAATAAAGAGCTTTTTGAACCTTAAAGCATGGAGACACACAGGTGTTCATATGTTCCTGTGAGTGTTTGCTGAGTGTGTTTCTGCTCCCTGTGGACCCGTGAATGTATGTGTGTGTGTGTGTGTGTGTATGTGTATGTGTATGTGTATGTGTATGTGTATGTGTATGTGTATGTGTGTGTGTGTGTGTGTGTGTGTGTGTGTGTGTGTGTAGAGTTGAGTAATACTGGTTTGACCACAGATTCAGAGTAACCTGATGAGGAGAGCTGGCATAACAAAGAGGACAAAATCAATATTTACTCTGCAAACACGGAGGCCCTGTGCTCACTGACGGAGGCAAATGTTTCACGTCTGATAAATACTTTGATATCGAGGGAATACGATTAAAGGGGCTTTAATTTGCTCCTGTGGGTATTGTGGACAGTATTCACTGTTACATGTCTGGTATGTGTCAAATGTAAGCGCTTTGAGCACTCGGAAAAAAGCACTTATAAATGTGATGAACTACTATTATTATTTTGCTGATGTTCAGGTGTATCAGTATGTAGTGTCTCTACTTTAAAGAGTCCTCTCCTGCTGATGTTCAGGTGTATATCAGTATGTAGTGTCTCTACTTTAAAGAGTCCTCTGCTGCTGATGTTCAGGTGTATATCAGTATGTAGTGTCTCTACTTTAAAGAGTCCTCTCCTGCTGATGTTCAGGTGTATATCAGTATGTAGTGTCTCTACTTTAAAGAGTCCTCTCCTGCTGATGTTCAGGTGTGTATCAATATGTAGTGTCTCTACTTTAAAGAGTCCTCTCCTGCTGATGTTCAGGTGTATATCAGTATGTAGTGTCTCTACTTTAAAGAGTCCTCTCCTGTTGATGTTCAGGTGTATATCAGTATGTAGTGTCTCTACTTTAAAGAGTCCTCTCTGCTGATGTTCAGGTGTATATCAGTATGTAGTGTCTCTACTTTAAAGAGTCCTCTCCTGCTGATGTCCAGGTGTATATCAGTATGTAGTGTCTCTACTTTAAAGAGTCCTCTCCTGCTGATGTTCAGGTGTATATCAGTATGTAGTGTCTCTACTTTAAAGAGTCCTCTCCTGCTGATGTTCAGGTGTATATCAGTATGTAGTGTCTCTACTTTAAAGAGTCCTCTCCTGCTGATGTTCAGGTGTATATCAGTATTTAGTGTCTCTACTTTAAAGAGTCCTCTCCTGCTGATGTCCAGGTGTATATCAGTATGTAGTGTCTCTACTTTAAAGAGTCCTCTCCTGCTGATGTTCAGGTGTATATCAGTATGTAGTGTCTCTATTTAAAGAGTCCTCTCCTGCTGATGTTCAGGTGTATATCAGTATGTAGTGTCTCTACTTTAAAGAGTCCTCTCCTGCTGATGTTCAGGTGTATATCAGTATGTAGTGTCTCTACTTTAAAAGAGTCCTCTCCTGCTGATGTTCAGGTGTATATCAGTATGTAGTGTCTCTACTTTAAAGAGTCCTCTCCTGCTGATGTTCAGGTGTATATCAGTATGTAGTGTCTCTACTTTAAAGAGTCCTCTCCTGCTGATGTTCAGGTGTATATCAGTATGTAGTGTCTCTACTTTAAAGAGTCCTCTCCTGCTGATGTTCAGGTGTATATCAGTTTGTAGTGTCTCTACTTTAAAGAGTCCTCTCCTGTTGATGTTCAGGTGTATATCAGTATGTAGTGTCTCTACTTTAAAGAGTCCTCTCCTGCTGATGTTCAGGTGTATATCAGTATGTAGTGTCTCTACTTTAAAGAGTCCTCTCCTGCTGATGTTCAGGTGTATATCAGTATGTAGTGTCTCTACTTTAAAGAGTCCTCTCCTGCTGATGTTCAGGTGTATATCAGTATGTAGTGTCTCTACTTTAAAGAGTCCTCTCCTGCTGATGTTCAGGTGTATATCAGTATGTAGTGTCTCTACTTTAAAGAGTCCTCTCCTGCTGATGTTCAGGTGTATATCAGTATGTAGTGTCTCTACTTTAAAGAGTCCTCTCCTGCTGATGTTCAGGTGTATATCAGTATGTAGTGTCTCTACTTTAAAGAGTCCTCTCCTGCTGATGTTCAGGTGTATATCAGTATGTAGTGTCTCTACTTTAAAGAGTCCTCTCCTGCTGATGTTCAGGTGTATATCAGTATTTAGTGTCTCTACTTTAAAGAGTCCTCTCCTGCTGATGTCCAGGTGCATATCAGTATGTAGTGTCTCTACTTTAAAGAGTCCTCTCCTGCTGATGTTCAGGTGTATATCAGTATGTAGTGTCTCTACTTTAAAGAGTCCTCTCCTGCTGATGTCCAGGTGTATATCAGTATGTAGTGTCTCTACTTTAAAGAGTCCTCTCCTGCTGATGTTCAGGTGTATATCAGTATGTAGTTTCTCTACTTTAAAGAGTCCTCTCCCTATTATATAACCAATGAATTGCCAGCCTCTCTAATCTGAAGATTTGCAGCTCTTCTCTGTTTGATATCATGAAAACCTATATATTATTTTGACATAAAAACAACAATTTCTGAAAAATGTTTTCAGTGTGTGCACAGACTTAGTCAAAAAAAAAGAAGACTCCGTTACAGTAAAAGTCCTGTATTCAAAATGTTACTCAATTAAAACTACAAAATTATTGGCCTCAAAATATACTCATAGTACCAAAAGAAAAGTAGAGGAGTAGAAGTATAAAGTATATAATATACCTCTAAATTGTACTTAGGTACAGTACTTGAGTAAATGTATATACATGACGCCACTGCATTTAATAACCCTAAATAGTAATAAAATACATGTTAAACTGAGAAAATGTAGGTTTAAACACGGTCTCAAACAGTTCCCTTAGAGAGATAAAGAGGCAGAAACTCTATTAACGGATCAAGAAGAGAAGTGAGTTTTACCGTTCCTGCAGGTCTCGTTGTCCAGGTGAACATCCCGCATCGCGTTGCTTGTATCCGGGCAAACTCTCCGCAGAAACTCCGGGGGAAAGAACCGTTAAGAGCACCGAGCAGCTCCTGTGCATGAGGCCGGCTGAGGCTGCTCTCCGCCGGACTCAAAGGCTCTCTGGTCCCGGTGAGTTTCCTTCTCCACGGAGGAAAAAAGTGATTCTGCAGAGAGGAGGATTAGTAAACAAAGCGACACCTGACCCCGCCCTGCACTGCCCCGCCGGGAGCAGCAGGTGCAACAATCAGATGCCCCCTACAGGTGGGAACAATTATATTAAAACATGTAATACAAATATTAAACTGGATTTGTTGGACTTTTATTCCACTACATCCAAGAGGTAAATATTGTATTTTTTTACTATTTATTTAACCCCTTTTGTAACGTTAACTCCTCTGATTTTTATAATACAAACCATACTAAAATAATAATATATAATGTATTATTGAAAGTACTTTAATTGCTTTTTTTGAAAATTTCACAAGCTAGACATTTTTTTTAAAGTAAGCGTCACCTTTTAAAACAAAGATTTTTTTTAATTGCATTTAAAACTAATCTAGCTTGTTGTTTTTTTTATTAGGTATTATACGTATTTACTTTTATCGCTCATTAATTAATTACATTTTAATTTGTTTTGCTTTTTATGTATTATCCTACCACCTGCAACATTAGCGTGTTGAAGACATTAATGCATAGATAAATATTTAAATAATTAGATTTCATTAATATAATTACATCAGTATTTTTTGTTTTAATTTTATATTGATGATAATACATTTACATTTTAATTTAAAAAAGTTGATTTTGCTTAGATTTTTTGCTATAAAAATGTATAAATAAAGTAATTATATGATATCAATAGCCTTCTTCTAATAATAATAAAAGGGTCGATATAAAGTAAGTTAAATACAAATGATAAGAAAATATTAATATCAAACAGTAACAAAAAAATAGGTAAATTATATAATAATTTTAATTCAATTTAAATATAACATAAAAAATAATATTATAATAATACAATGAAAATGAAGACAGTAATACAATCACGTTAATAAAAAACCCAGTTTTCTTAATTCACAAAACTTTATTTTCTAGGAAAAATAATTTCATCCTTTTCGGGGGGTGGGGGGTGGGGGGTGGTTAGTTTTCAGAGAGTTAGCTGAGATGCTCAGCTAGGCTACACAGAGTGGTTCAGTTGCAGTAGTTCTGCAGGTCGAAGATGTTGCAGGGCTGGTGGCAGCACTGCTCCACGATGCCGCGCTTCACCATCAGCTCCATCTGGTCCTTGAAGCCGAACTCTGCCACCTCGTTTTCTCCAGCCGCCTTCGGGGGGAGGAAACCTGGCGGGAAACAGACGAGGGGTCAGGGATTTAACCTTTGTGTTCCTGTCACTGTGCAACTTTGATCCTGGTTTGATTTTTTTCATAAAGCTTATATCGTCCCAAAAATCTGAGTTAAAAAGAGTTAAAATGTCTACAGAGACACACGGAAAAGATGTAATAGTACTTAAGATACACAACACCACTACAAATTGACTACATGACTACAAAATAGACTCAAAACAATTGCTTACACATTATAATCCAATAAAATGATACCTTTTATTCAATAGAAGGCACTTTTTTGAAAGAAATTAGTAACTTAAAACAACAACTTCAATCCTCACTGTGACTCATTATAGTGCACTTTTTATTTTTAGTGATACTGGATGTTTTTAGGGGTCTCACCCATCAGGGGGTTCACGTCTCTCTTGGGGTTGTAGAAGAAGCCTCGTTCCCCACAGACCAGGTACAGGGCGTCCACCAGGTGAGACCCACACAGGTGTTGAGGGCCCGGAGCGGCCCGGGAGCCCGGCAGAGAGACCAGCACCAGAACCAGCAGGGACACGGACTGGAGCCACAGAGCCGTCATGGTGAAGGAGCTGCACACACACACACACACACACACACACACACACACACACACACACACACACACACACACACACACACACACACACACACACACACACAAACACACACACACACACACACACACACACACATTTATTTTAAGGTATTATTTCTACACTGTGGTGTTACGACAGTACTTTACTGCAGTAACAGACCTGAGCAGTACATAACATTTTATTATTGAGTACTATATTTAAATTGATATGAATTCAAATGAATAAATAAGAACAAATATTGGAAAAAAGGCAAAATATTTAAAGTAAAAAGATGTTATAAAAAATATAATTAAAATAAATATAAAAGAATAAAGAAATAAAGAGATGTATCTCACCTGTAAAGGAGGAGGAGATGCTGTGATGAAGAAGAGGAGGAGGAGGTGAGCTGTTGGATGTGAGGCAGAGTAGAAGGCCTCCCCTCCTTATATACACCTCCAACACTGTGTGTGTGTGTGTGTGTGTGTGTGTGTGTGTGTGTGTGTGTGTGTGTGTGTGTGTGTGTGTGTGTGTGTGTGTGTGTGTGTGTGTGTGTGTGTGCAGCACTCAGTTAAACACACACAGTTAATGATCTGTGTGATGTGATCGCCTCTTATTGACGGACACTGAACACCAATCTGCTGCTGAGCTCAGCGACTCAACCGCGGATTACAGATTTAATGTTTCATTTTTAAAACGTGTATATAACTCTGTATCCGTCTAGTATGACGTTTTTTATTTATTTAGAGTTCATTTTATTTTAGCAGAAGTTCTGTCAACTATTCCCAAAACGTTGGAACAATATCTATAGTTTTACTGGATTTTTAACTTTATTTTGTATTTTATTTATCTTATATTAGCTGTCAATACACCTATTATAAAACTATATATCCTACAATATCAAAACAATAGAACTATAACAATTTACTGTTAATAATGTTTAGAGTATATTTGAATTAAAAGTTGAGGAGCTTTTCAGATCTAAGCTATATTTAAGTTTGTAAAATACTTTGCAGAAATGTGCATAAATGACAAAATGAGTTATGTTAAGATATATCAGAATCAAAAATACTTTATTTGTCCCGCAGCGGGGAAATACACAGGATAACAACAGCAAATAGTGCAGATAAAGTGAGGTGCAATTTTTTTTAAATGGCTAAATATGCACACGTTATTAATAACACAATAAGTAAAAAACTAAAACAGAAATAGCAGATATGTACAGCATGTAACAATCGTGAAATTGCAGGAGGGTATATTGCACAAAGTTTTATATTTACCAGAGGTGGGAAGTAACTACACATTACTCAAGTACTGTACTTAAATAAAGTGTTGAGATACCCGTCAAAACATGTCATGTATTATTCTAAAATGGAAAAATCTGCAATGACTACTTTTACTTTTGGTACTTAAGTATATTTTGATGATAGTACTTTTCTACTTTCACTTGAGGAACATTTTGAATGCAGGACTTTTACTGTAACAGAGTATTCCTACACTCTGGTACTTCTACTTTTACTCAAGTACAAGATCTGAGTACTTCTACTACCTCTGATATTTACAGACAGTGAACATATACATGCATATACAACTTTTGGTTCCTTTTTTGAATGTTATTTCATGATTTACATTTTCTGTGTACAATTCTATAAATTAGAGTACAATATGTACCAATTGTGGAGGGTTATTGACTTTTATAAGAAATGTAGATACACTAAGTTAGTAAAATAAACTCCTGAATCTGCAAATGGATGTTTTCCTTCCACCAATCTGAAGGAAGACGTGTAATGGAAGATAAATATTCACCGGACCATGAATACTTTCTTTTAGCTGCAGAGTATTTCCCTTGTTTCTCGGTGATGATGGACTATAACGACGTGAACGCAGAGTGCTTGGAGTTTAATGGAGCCTCAGGTTAACGTTGTGTGTTCGTCATTTAGAGAACACCCAATTAACCGTGACGAGCGTCAACACCTCAAACTGTTCATGACGGAAGTGTCTCTTTCTCAGAAATCAGCGTCTCATCTCAAATCTCCCAGAAACCAAATCAGCTAATCTTCATCCTCCGAGACAAGATACAGATCATTTTAACTTGTATTTCCTCCTAGTGTTGAATCAATAAAAAACACTTGTGCTTTGAGGAATATTCAAACCTCAATGTTAGGTTTAAAGATGTCAGAAAATGTGGTGATATCTGTCAAGTTGAACAATATGAATAGTACATTTTCACTTTTCCATTTATAAGAATAAGTAAAATCTCTCATGCAGACAAGATTTCTAAATTTCTTGTAAAATATAATATAACGTTATTATATGATAATATGATAATATATGTGTACTAATAGACCTGCAGACCCCCCACACATAGACTGGAATACCCCTGATGTGTGCAAAAACACTGTCAGTAAATATCAGAGGTGGGAAAAATACTCAAATCTTGTACTTGAGTAAAAGTAGAAGTACTCAGATCTTGTACTTGAGTAAAAGTAGAAGTACTCAGATCTTGTACTTCAGTAAAAGTAGAAGTACTCAGATCTTGTACTTCAGTAAAAGTAGAAGTACTCAGATCTTGTACTTCAGTAAAAGTAGAAGTACTCAGATCTGTTCTATCTGCTGCCGTCTGGCAGGCGGTACCGCGGCATGAGGTCTAAAACCACCAGACTCAGAGACAGTTTCATCCCACAGGCCATAAGACTATTAAACACCTGCACTTTTGAAAGAACATTCATCTGTCTGCAACTTACATCATATGAATATTCCAATTACTGTATATAGACTATTCTGCACAGTTTCTATCATATTCTGTTTCTATTATAATCTATTTTATTCTATTGTATTCTATTTTTTTTTAATTTACTTGTAATATTTTATCTGTTTATTGTGTTGCACTGTTGGAGGAGCCTGTGACCTACAGTAAGATTTTCATTGTCATAACTACACTGTAGCTAATTTACACATGACAATAAAAGCCTTGAAAAATCTTGTACTTGAGTAAAAGTAGAAGTACTCAGATCTAGTACTTGAGTAAAAGTAGAAGTACTCAGATCTTGTACTTGAGTAAAAGTAGAAGTACTCAGATCTAGTACTTGAGTAAAAGTAGAAGTACTCAGACCTTGTACTTGAGTAAAAGTAGAAGTACTCAGATCTTGTACTTGAGTAAAAGTAGAAGTACCAGAGTGTAGGAATACTCTGTTACAGTAAAGGTCCTGCATTCAAAATGTTCCTCAAGTAAAAGTAGAAAAGTATTCTCATCTAAATATAGTGAAAGTCGCGACAGTAAAAGTAGTGATTGTGCAGATTGGTCCATTTCAGAATAATATATATGATATGTTTTATAATGATTGATCATGAAAGTGTTCTCAAAGCTGGTAAAGGTGCAGCTAGTTTGAATGACTTTGTATACTGCAGGGTAGCTGGTGGATTTACTCCAGGTGGAACTAAAGTCTGATTTAACACTTGGTTATATTTCACATCATTCATCCACATCTGTAAAGGATTAAAAGTACACAGTAGCAAAAAAAGGAAATACTCAAGTAAAGTACAAGTACATCAAAATGTAACTTAAGTAAGTACATGAGTTAATCTACCTATATACTTTCCATCTCTGAAAAGTTTTAGTCAATAAATGATGACATACATGAAGCATGTGTCTTCTAAAAAACGTGAATGAAAACAAAGAAAAAAGTGGAAAAGTTTGAGTGCAATCGACAAAAGATAAAGTGGAAAGGGAAACTAAATTGGGAGGAAATGCAGAACAATTGAACAATTCCTAAAAAAAAAACACAAGAAATGTGTAGGTTTTCCCTCTCAACCGAGGTGTGAAAGTTGATTTATGGATAAAATATTTTGTGAATAAATGATGACATTCATAAAGTGTATGACTGCTAAAAAATATCGCAAAAGTTTGAGTGGAAACATCAACGATGTAAACAAATAAGGCCAACATTTTAAATGTTGGTTAAAGTAAACATCACATATAAAGGAACATATTGATAATGATTATGATTTTAATCTCCAAAAGAGTGTTTCCTCAAGTCCCTAAAGATGTTTCTTCATGTGTTTTGGAACATTTGTTTTTAACATCTGCATCGTTTCTCAAGCTGCAGATCATTTCTCCTCATAATCAAATCTTTGGGGCCGCTGTAGCGCGTTTGAACCGGTCGGTCACCGTAGGAATCAGTCTTTAACCCTCCTATTGTCTTCGTTTCCCCCTCACTTACTTTGGTGTTCGCGGTCAAATTTGACCGGTCCTGTTTTAACTGCTATTACATTAACACACAAACCATTATCATCACCACATTTCATTGAACACCCTTTCAAACTGTAAATATTGTATCAGACTACTGGTATACATGAAAAACTGCAGTAAACATACAAAGAACAGACACTGAACATGTATTGCATGTGCCAGGTGTGATCCATGTGGGGGGATGGCACATAAGGGACACACACACACATCTAGAGTATGTGTGTGATCTGATCCGGATGGTTACTAATTCCTTTTCTTTATGGCGGTCCTTTTTGACCGGGAACACCATGGGTGTTACAAAGTTGACTAAATCATCCAAAATTCAATGAAAGTGGTGATCAGCAATTTGATATGTTCAAATGTCTACTGTGAAGGATATCATAAAGCCTTGATGCAATTGAATGTAAAACAAAAAAGTTATGATTGATGAAAGTAGTAAATCGGTCAGATTCGACCCAAAAACAACAGGAGGGTTAAAGAAATTCTGCATTAAAAGCATTTATTTTATCAATCCGTTAAAATAGTTGGAGATCCTTTCCCTGCAGCTGTAGATGGTCTCTTAGTCCATGCCCTCCCTCCCTGCTCTGGTGCTTCAGAGAAACATGTCCATTGTCTGGATGACGTGGGTCCGACAGAGCGTGCGACGGGGTCAGGAGGTCAGCGCATCATATTTTTTCCGTCTATTAAGACTTGTTCGACAGTTTCCGGTTAATTACAGTCTAGCGTTTGTTTAGTCCTGGGTGTCCTATTCTTAAACGTGACAACCTCCTCCCCCCTTGGGCTCCTGCTCCATCTGCCACCTACCACGTGTTTATGAATGCTGTAAAGATGTGGACCTGTGTCACTGAGTTCCCAGTGTTCTTGCCAAGTTGTGTGTTTATAATCTTTAGTATAGTTTATAGTTTTAAACTCCGCTATATTTAATAGTGTCTCTTTGTTAATTGGTGGTGGCCAAACAGAAAAGTTAAATACAGTCACCTAATGTATCTGAATTTGATGACATTCAGAAATACCACATTTACCAATGAAAATCATAAAGACTATAAAACATTTTAATTTGCCTTTCTTCACAATCTTTACGTTTTTCTCATAAATACAAAAAATGTTGGTTTATTTAAATATAATTAAGTAATACATTGTGTCATTTACTCGTCATACAATGTCCTTATACCATTATTATACCAATTATTATATTGTGATAAATCTTTATTATGTAATAATATAATCTTTTTAAAATAATAATAAGCATAAAAGAAAGAAAAGCGGTTAAAAAAGTATTATAATAATGATGTAAGGGAAGTGATACTGAGTTTTGGCCCCGTCTATTGAAGGCCTCACTGTCTGTGCTCTATCACGTCCGCAGATAAGATATAAACTCTGTCGCTCGTGCGGTTCAACTTCATTCGTTTCTTGTAGACTTAACCAAAAATGTCTGGAAGAGGAAAAGGAGGAAAGGGACTCGGCAAAGGAGGCGCTAAGCGTCACCGTAAAGTGCTCCGTGATAACATCCAGGGCATCACCAAGCCCGCCATCCGCCGTCTGGCTCGCCGCGGCGGAGTGAAGCGTATCTCCGGTCTGATCTACGAGGAGACCCGCGGTGTGCTGAAGGTGTTCCTGGAGAACGTGATCCGTGATGCCGTCACCTACACCGAGCATGCCAAGAGGAAGACGGTGACCGCCATGGATGTGGTGTACGCTCTGAAGAGGCAGGGCCGCACCCTGTACGGCTTCGGGGGATAAACTCATCTGACTGAAACTCACAAAGGCTGTTTGAAGAGGCCGGGACCAACAACACCAGCTCCATGTAAACAGACCAACGGCTCTTTTAAGAGCCACACACCGAGTCAACTAAAAGCTGCCTTCCTGTTCTAATATTACCAGTTTACTGTTTTTAGAAGACAAATACAGACATTTTATCAAATGGGCACAGTGATTTCTTAAGTCAAAAATGGTCTCCAAATCCTGTTGTATATTTACACCTCTCGCCCCCAATTACACTGACATATATATATATATATATATATATATAAATATTGTTTACATTTCAACCTAACTACTAAACGCCTGCATCCATAAAAAGTTCAGGTGTCTCAAAATAAATGGTTAAATCCTGACCTACTGTTAACACGAACATCAAGTCCTTCACCAGGGCTCAGAGCCACACACTCAACTATAGAGAACCTTCCGTTACTATAGGTCATTATTGTTGTTGATATAATAAACGGAAAACCATGATTCTGTTTATAGTAGTAATGTCCCAATACTACACATATTTCTATATACATGTCCTGGTACTTAACTAGTGTTTGTCTACTGCATTATTATAGAATGGGAGGGATGAAACCCTCTTTAATGGTCACACACGCAGAGCACACAGCACACACACAGGAAATGTGTTCTCTGCTTTTATCCCATCCTAGTACCAGGAGCAGTAGGCAGCTATTGTACAGCGCCCAGGGAGAAATGGGAGTGGGGATGTCCGGTGCCTTGCTCAAGGGCACCACGGCAGGGCAGGAGGTGAACTGGGACCTCTCCAAGTAGCAGTCCACTCTCCATACTTCAGGTCTGTTCGGGGACTTGAACTAGCGACCCTACAGCTCCCAGTCCAAGCCCCTACTGACTGAGCCACTGCCGCAACACATATATTTATTGATATATATTGCCAATGTTACTGATTCGTGATACCTAAATCATTTTAGATTACATGACTTATATTAAAACGTCTCTAGGTTTTGCTATGTTGGCAGTTATTTGGGATTCATGCACACGTCACTAATTATTCTAAAACCCTGTAGTTTACATCGTTTGGTATGTAGTCTGATTCACCGTGTTATTTATTGAAACATAACTAATATAATAATGTAGTTAAGTCTTTTCTGAAAAGTACAAAATCATTGAAGCGGTGCAATAAAAAAATAAAAATGTTTTAATAGGAACTTTGTGTGATTAAAGTCTGTGTATCTTTATCAATGATTTGTCTTTAATGAACCAGCGAAAGGGAAATAGTCTGCAATCATCTGTTTGCTTTTCACATCACGTTTCATAAAGTAAAATGCTATCACTTCACACTTCTTCTCTTCCCTACTGGTTATACTACTACATTTTTTGAAGCTGTAAATGCTTTTGCATGAATTAGCTTAATGTTTAGTTTTGGGAAATATTCAATATTGCCACTGCTATAGAGGGAAGTGCTATCAAGTTCAGATTACACATTGGAGGTCGCTTGTTAATTAAAATACACTAATAGGTTTAGAAACATTAAAATGGTCTTTTAATTGTATGCATTTATTTGGTAGATTGTTTTAATTATTTACTTCATAGGTTTTTATATATGTTGTTTATTTTATAGTTTTATTTTGGACCACCCGTTTTAAATTGGTCTTTTAATCTTCATTGTTTATGTCTATGCAATGATCTGAATATAGATTGCAACATTTCAGGATTGGTGATTCTTCATACCAAAAACGTTATATAGTTTTCCAACATTATTATATATTGAATATATTAACCCTTATAAGGAAAGTAATTGTATCTTCAAATGTAGAGAAGAAAGAAGTACAACATTCCTACGCATGCTCAGTGTTGATCACAAATGACAGCCAATCTTGTGCGAGCAACAGCACAGTCTGATTTGCATCAGGCGAATATAAAATGAAGTCCGGAACGGGAGCGAGGCATTCTTTCGGTTAAACCCCCTTGAAGAGACATCATGCCTGAAGCAGCCAGCGTGAAAGCGCCCAAGAAGGGCTCCAAGAAAGCAGTCTCCAAGACCGCCACCAAGACCGGCAAGAAGAGGAGAAAGTCCAGGAAGGAGAGCTACGCCATCTACGTGTACAAAGTGATGAAGCAGGTGCACCCCGACACCGGCATCTCCTCCAAGGCCATGGGCATCATGAACTGCTTCGTGAGCGACATCTTTGAGCGCATCGCCGGGGAGGCCTCCCGTCTGGCTCACTACAACAAGCGCTCCACCATCACCTCCAGGGAGATCCAGACCGCCGTCCGCCTGCTGCTCCCCGGAGAGCTGGCCAAGCACGCCGTGTCTGAGGGCACCAAGGCCGTGACCAAGTACACCAGCTCCAAGTAAACCCGACACACAGCTAACAAACGGCTCTTTTAAGAGCCACCCAACCCATCCAGAGAGCTCATCCTGTTATACTGAAACTACCAGAAATGAAATTAATTTATTACACTAATGTTGCTCACATTATTTATACAGAATGCTTGGAAAGAGCCCCCCACTCGAGCAACTATAAGCAGGGGTGCACATAACTGGTACGCAGGTACGCATGCGCGGCAACAATCTGAAATGCGTACCGTCACTTGTGTCACAAAGCGCATTTGCGTACCGACGTACTTGTGAAGCTGTTCCAGAAGGCAGTTAGATCACCGGACGACAGAGTCGGTCTCCGTGTGCACAGACAGGGCTGCTGTTAACGTCGGTCTGTACAACGGAATTGTGCCAAAATTACGCCGGCTGCGGAGGGAGACTCCCCCTCTTCACTGGAGAACTGCGCTAGAACAGCTGATCACAACGTTCACGCTCTGTGGTCACGAAGTACTCCACTAGCACCCTCCCCCCCCCCCGCCCCCGTTGACGTTCGCGATACAGAAGGCTTGATCAAATAACTTTGAGTGGAGTCAGAAGTTGGAGTACCAAACACTGACTCCAGGTACTCATCTGAGTACCTCACTGAGAAAGTTATGTGCACCCCTGACTATAAGACCCCTTCCTGTTCTAATATTACCAGATTACGTTTTCTAGAAAGGGACACTTTATCAAATGGGCCTTGTGCTTTGTTCACAGTCATAAACCTCAGGATAAGTCCCACCTCAGTATATCTAAATATGATTCACATGGCATCCTAAATATATAGCTTTCATTCATGCCCATTGTTTACAACTCAATACTAAAAAAACAATCCAAGTAATGTCAGATATAATCAAGCACTCTCACAAATGTGAATATTTACTAAAATCCTGCATTTATATAAAAAGTTGTTCTAAAATAAATTGTTAAATTTCACAACAATATTACCAAGTCTTAAAAGACGGGTTAAAATGTAATTATGTAAGATAGTTGATGTAATTCACGTTATTTCTCATTAGATTTGGGAAGCCAACACTATGGAAAACTATTACATTACATTTAACTTTTATTCAAACTTTGCCCTTTTTTTGTGAAGTTATCTTAAATTACTTTTTTAGGGTGAAATGTTCAATACTAAATAATGTAATTATTGTTATAGATTAGATAGTATTTGAAAATAGGATAATATTTCCTAAACTAAACAAACCTTTATTTTCGGGAGTCCCGGATCATCCCCTGTGGAGGAGTGGTTTACATTGTCCAATAGTAAAGCAGCTACAGCGCACGTGTCTCCCGGCCTGCACCAATCAGCGCTGCCCTGCTCCGGCAGCTCCTTCATAAAGCCGCTGCTCACAGGCACACAGCACTCCTTCTCTCGCTGTGAACACTGAGAAACTACAATGGCCAGAACCAAACAGACCGCCCGTAAATCCACCGGAGGAAAGGCTCCCAGGAAGCAGCTGGCCACCAAGGCTGCCCGTAAGAGCGCCCCGGCCACCGGCGGCGTGAAGAAGCCTCACCGTTACAGGCCCGGTACCGTGGCTCTGAGGGAGATCCGCCGCTACCAGAAGTCCACCGAACTGCTGATCCGCAAGCTGCCCTTCCAGCGCCTGGTGAGGGAGATCGCTCAGGACTTCAAGACCGACCTGCGCTTCCAGAGCTCCGCCGTCATGGCTCTGCAGGAGTCCAGCGAGGCCTACCTGGTCGGCCTGTTCGAGGACACCAACCTGTGCGCCATCCACGCCAAGAGGGTCACCATCATGCCCAAGGACATCCAGCTGGCCCGCCGCATCCGTGGGGAGAGGGCTTAGAGACTGAGACCAGGACACCCAAACACAACGGCTCTTTTAAGAGCCACACACACCTTTTTTAAAGAGTTACAATCCTACGTTATTATAATGATTACACTGGTTCATATATTACTTAGTTTACTGAACTGTGATGAATGAAACTAAGGGGAATTGTTGTGGTTTACTGAAGTTACAAAGACATTAATGTATGAGTAACAGGTCAGTGTAAACACAAGCTTCTGTCAGTCATGGATCATTCAAACTATTTATATAACCATGTAATGCAGTTCTGAAACATAAGTAATAGGAACATTCCTTAATAGCTTTTGGGGAAGGTTGTTTTTAAGTTCACTAAAAGCTATCGTTACAATTTTCACTTTATAGAAACTGGGAACAGGTGAGTAGAGCATCATTGAGTTTCTTATTCTGTCATTTAGTCAACCCTAAACAATTTAATATCACCTTTTAATACTGACCTTACATGGTACAAAGTTAAATTCACTTCAGAAAATCTAATCTGTTTTGAGAAAAAACTAATAATAGTTTAAAAATAGGAACTTTCCATCCTACTGAAAAACAGTGGGATAGAGATTTAGAGAGGTATAAACGGTACTAAAATAATAAAAGCCATAATATAGTTTGTTACTATGCCAATAAAAAAAGTTCATAATATTGTGATTAAGGCAAAGTGACCAAACGGATCATTTTGGATTACTTGACTGTATTTTGCTATAGTTCAATAGTTCTACCACCAAGAGGTTTGATGCATCAGTCAAATAAGAAGGCAACTTTTAGATTCATTTCACAACATTCAACAATGTTCCTAAAGAATATATATATATATGTATATTTTCAAATTCAAAGTAAACTTTAATGTCAATCTTACTCAGTTTGTGTTTACACACAGAGAGATCAACATGACGTTTCCAACAATCCCGAATACGAAAATAAAATTATACAATACAGATATGTTTAAAATATGTATATCCTATACACAATCAACCAGTGTTCGAATTACCCATTTGCTTTCGGGGGAGCCCTGTTTTGTTTTTTTTGGCAATCATATAGGCAGACCTGAAAGATGTATACATATGTTTCCTGCATTAGATCAACATTGATTGCCAATACTTTGTTTGGTAGTGACTACTTTTTTGCTCATCTCCGAAATCTCGATCGCTTTTTCGTGAGCCTGGCTCTAATGGTGCTTATACATCTTTTTCCACAGGTTATTCTGTTGATCACTGCTGACTTTTCCCTGAATCCATTCTTGTGAAAGGTGCGCTCAGGTGGATTTTTCTGCGAGTTCAATATACTTTTTGCCTTTTTGCAAATCTCACATCCACATTTTTTATTTATTTATGAAAAGCCATGGATACCTTTCATTCCACTCACTCCATCTTTTCTGTGTCCAGTTAAAAGGCCATTGTTGAAGCCTCTTCAGGCTCCGCATCGGCAGGCCTCTCCCTCGGTGTGGAGGAGCTGTCAAACTCGACCCTAACGCCGCTTACAGTCGGCCAACTAAAAGTTGTTCCATTCACGTTTTCATTGTTAGACTCCTTCGCTTCTTTGCTTGTGAATCCAAAAGCTGCGAGGCTTGGCTGTTTTCGTTTCGCCATATTTTTTATTACAAAGCTAGAGTTAAAAAAATATCAATATGAACATTTCAAATACCATGCCAGCATCGAAATATATCAAAAAAGGTCAAATGTGGTCAAACCTTCTCATTTGTTGGCAATACATGCATTAGTATTTAGTGTAGCATGATGATGTAATCTATGATGAGTTTTCAGAATACAGTTAAAGGTGGGGTATGTCATTTATTTCAGAAAAACTTGTTGTTATATTCCATGGAATGCTCTTAACATCCCGATAGCAATGAATACATTAAATGCTCTGACAATACATACATAACAAATGTCATCAGTGGAAGCTGTGGCGCTGTAAAAAGCACGACCAATCATCTGAGCCGGCCCGGCTAAAATAACTGGATGGCCTACCTGCCTGTCAGCCTTCCATCTGTGCACAAACTGATCTCGTGCCCTCATTGGTCATGTGCGCGTTCGTGTGTGTTGGAGGAGGGGCTCTGTGAGGAAGTGGCAGACTTTTTCCGGCTGTATATTTTCAAATTCTAGCGCACTTGAGCTGGTTTCTCCAAAATGACCTACCCCACCTTTAATGCAATTGTAAAGGACAAAGCGCTTTGGGGCACATCAGAACTCCTTTATTTGTCCCAGACAGGAAAGTTAGAGAATTGTTACAGAAAATGATAGACAAAATGCAGCACTTCAATTTAAAATAAAAAATAAAATACAGAGGTATACATTCAGGTGGATAAGTGAGTAGCAGCGGCAGTATAAAGTCATTAATTAGTGTCAAACTGGACAATCTGGAGAAAGCTGGACTGTATCCTGGAGACCCCCCCCCCATGCAGAGATAGTGAAGATGAGGAGTTCAGCTTCAGACTGCACAACCAAGGGCTAACCATTTAACCCGTTAACAGTAACCCGTACTGTACAACATAATGTATACAATCTGCTCTGTGTGTACAAAGATCTGCACACTAACATGTAAATATATCTAACAATCCAAACCAAATATTTATATATCTTAACGGTTGCTATATTATTTTTGAATCTTTGTATTGTTTTGTATAATTTGCTTGTGTGAATCTGTTCTGTCCTGTTTTTCACTCTCTCTGAGTTGCTGCTTTAACTCCTGATGTTCCCCACAGGGATAAATAAAGGTCCATCTTATCTTTTCTTATTTATGAAATAAGTGTAACATGTAGAAGGAAGTGTGGTAGATAACAAGTTAAATGATATATTTCACATAGTTACATACAAATCCATGTTACAGATGGAATAACTAAGAAGCAGGCAGTATTAGTAATAATCTTAAAAAGGAATGTATTGCACAACAATGTGGAAAGAGATTTAAGAAAAGGCTAAATATGAAAGTAAACAATAATTAATCAGAAGTATTCACATTCATAACATCAACATACCATGAATATGTACGGAAAATATATCAATAAGTTCAGATATGGTTAAACTTTTTGAATATTACATTACATTACATGACATGTCACTTGTTAGACGCTTTTCTCCAAAGCGACTTACTTACTCAATACTGTGGACAATCCCCACAGGAGCACTTTGGGGTGAAGTGTCTCAGGGACACAACGACATGCTGAGTGCAGTGGGGTTTGAACCTGTACTCCCTGATCCCAACACCAACACACTAGTCCACTGCACCACACGCCTCCCATAGAATATTTATTGGCAATACATACATTGTTATTGTAGTATACTACTGTAGTATAATTCAAGATTCAAGGCTTTTATTGTCATGCGTACGTAGCTACAGTCACAGGTCACAGGCTCCTCCAACAGTGCAACACAATAAACAGATAATAGTGCAAGTAAATACAATAAAATAGAATAGAAGTAGTGCCATAAGAGTCTATATACAAGTGATACATCATTTGTAAGTTGCAAACAGGTGAATGTTATGGATGTTCTTGGTTCAGGTGGGATGAAACTGTCTCTGAGTCTGGTGGTTTTAGTCCTGATGCTGCGGTACCGCCGGCCAGACGGCAGCAGACAGAACAGTTTGTGGATGGGGGGATGGGGGTCTTTTATAATCCTGAGGGCTTTCTTCCTGAGCCGCTGGGAGTAGAGGTCCTCCACGGATGGCAGCTCCGTCCTGGTGATGTGCTGTGCAGTTTTCACCACCCTCTGTAAAGCCTTACGATTGAGGGTGGTGCAGCTGCCGTACCAGGCCGTGATGCAGCCAGTCAGGATCCTCTCTATGGTGCACCTGTAGAAGGTCAGGATCCTCTCTATGGTGCACCTGTAGAAGTTCAGGATCCTCTCTATGGTGCACCTGTAGAAGGTCAGGATACTCTCTATGGTGCACCTGTAGAAGGTCAGGATGCTCTCTATGGTGCACCTGTAGAAGGTCAGGATGCTCTCTATGGTACACCTGTAGAAGGTCAGGATCCTCCCTATGGTGCACCTGTAGAAGGTCAGGATACTCTCTATGGTGCACCTGTAGAAGGTCAGGATGCTCTCTAATCAGGGGGTAGCAAGTTCGAGTCCCACTGCAGTCAGCATGTCGTTGTGTCCCTGGGCAAGACACTTCACCCCAAATTGTTCCTGTGGGGATTGTCCACAGTACTGAATGTATGTAAGTCGCTTTGGATAAAAGCGTCTAACATATGACATGTAATGTAATGTAATGTAGAAGTTCAGGATCCTCTCTATGGTGCACCTGTAGAAAGTCAGGATCCACTCTATGGTGCACCTGTAGAAAGTCAGGATCCACTCTATGGTGCACCTGTAGAAGGTCAGGATGCTCTCTATGGAGCACCTGTAGAAGGTCAGGATGCTCTCTATCACCTGTAGAAGGTCAGGATGCTCTCTATGGTACACCTGTAGAAGGTCAGGATCCTCTCCATGGTGCACCTGTAGAAGGTCAGGATGCTCTCTATGGTACACCTGTAGAAGGTCAGGATGCTCTCTATGGTGCACCTGTAGAAGGTCAGGATGCTCTCTATGGTACACCTGTAGAAGGTCAGGATGCTCTCTATGGAGCACCTGTAGAAGGTCAGGATGCTCTCTATGGTACACCTGTAGAAGGTCAGGATGCTCTCTATGGTGCACCTGTAGAAGGTCAGGATCCTCTCTATGGTGCACCTGTAGAAGGTCAGGATGCTCTCTATGGTACACCTGTAGAAGGTCAGGATGCTCTCTATGGTGCACCTGTAGAAGGTCAGGATCCTCTCTATGGTGCACCTGTAGAAGTTGCAGAGTATCCTGGAGTCCATGTTGAACCTCCTCAGCCTGCGGAGGAAGAAGAGCCGCTGTCGAGCTGTTTTGGTACTGTAGTATAATGATGTAATCTATCATGATTTTTTAGAATATAGTTAATGCAGTTGTAAATGACAACCTGCTTTGGGGGCACATCATAATTCCTTTATTTGCCCCAGACAGGAGATGTACATAATTATGCAGAGATAGTGAAGATGAGGAGTTCAGCTTCAGACTCATCAGGCTGCACAACCAAGGGCTAACCATTTAACCCGTTAACAGTAACCCGTACTGTACAAAATAATACATACAATCTGCTCTGTGTGTACAAAGACCTGCACTCGCATCTGCACACTAACATGTAAATATATCTAACAATCCAAACCAAATATTTATATATCTAAACGGTTGCTATATTATTTTTGAATCTTTGTATTGTTTTGTATAATTTTCTTGTGTGAATCTGTTCTGTCCTGTTTTTCACTCTCACTCTGTTTCTGCTTTACATCCTGAATATCCACACAGGGATGAATAAAGGTCCATCTTATCCTACCTTCTTTATGAAATGAGTGTAACATGTAGAAGGAAGTGTGGGAGATAAGTAAACATAGAGTTAGATACAGATTCTTGTACCAGCAAAAGATGGAATAACTAAGAAGCAGGCAGTATCAGTAATAATCTCAACGAGGAATGTATCGCACAACAATGTGGAAAGAGATTTTCAAGAGGTATCAAATAAATTAAACAAGAATGAATGGATGGTTGCTGCTCCGTGTGGAACATGTTCTCTCAGGTAAAGCACTTTGGTACCTTATGGTATTGAGTTTGCATTTAGCCTTTGCAATGTAATTTCCAACAGTAAAGACTGAAAGATGTAAAGCTTGACATGATTTGGTCTTTTACTTAAGAGGATGTTTGTCCTCCTGTGTTGTCTTATTTCCTTATCTTTCTTTCAGGTTTACCAATGGTTGTACATGACATAGACCTCCTCCACCTCTTTGCTGTCCTACTAGTCATCCCTTCTGATCAGGTCCTTTCCTAAATAGTGGTAAGTATTACAGTTCAGTGTACATTAATTTAGCAACTTAATGCTTTACCGCTGTAGAATAAATTATATATTGCTAGTGAAAAAAACGGTACTGTAATGTAGCCTCTGCCGCCACGTCCTGGCCTTACTCTGCATCACAGCATCTTTCTGCTGGCAGCAAAGAGTACATTAAAACATCCTGTTGATTTTCACAGCCCCATAAAGTTTGGAAATATTTAACATCTTTGTCAGTACTTTCCAGCCATAAAAGCAATATTTTTAGCAATATTGTTACACGTTTTAATTCGGATATACTGTACTATTTTTGTATTTTTATATTTATTGTAAACCTTGTAATGTATATACAAAAATTCCTAGAAAACCCAAACTTTTATTTAATAAGATTGCTTTTTTCACTAAATGAATGTTTCTTTGATAATTAAAACGTTTCTTTATATCAGGGGTCTCCAACATTTCTTCATCTGAGAGCTACTTTGAAAAAATGAAAGTGGCCAAGAGCTACTTGCATCACATCGCTTACATTTATTCATATAGCCCTCATCAGTTGAATTAAGCTATACTTTTGTACACGTGTGAAATTGCAATACCTAAAGCTTATCACAAATCTTAACTTCACATCAAGGTCCAAGAAAACGACAATTTCTCACATATTATTATGGCCCACAGAGTAAGTACATCACTGACAATTCACATAAATGTCCTTAATCACCACCTTACAAGAATCTTATGGCACATGTGTAAAATAAGTGCATTCACTCTTTTTCACAGTCAGTGAGAGGACTGGCACTGCATGGAGTCCACCATAGAGGGGTCTGCTGGACCCACTTAGGTTCACTCTAATAGAGTCATTTAAATGTTCATCAGTCAGTCTTGTTCTGTATTTAGATTTCATTCATGTCAGAAAAAGCTGCTTCACAAAGGTATGTAGAACAGAACCAAATAAAGCAGACATTTCAGTGCTGCTTGGTGAATGTTCTTATAGTTTTCTGGGTCTACAAGGCTCCAGAAATGTTGTGAGTTTTGCTGAGACTTAAGCTGAACATGATTTTGGAGATTTATAACCTCCATCTCCACAGGATTGACACTGAACAGTTCAGCCATCTTTTTCTTCTTCTTCTTCGTCTTGACATTCAATTATAAACCATAATACATCAACTGTCAGGTCTAGCCTCCCTATATATGTGTGTGAAATTGTTCCATCCTCAAAACAAAAAAAATACTTCTGCAGTCTAGCTGCAGCTTCTACGGTCTTCTGTTAAAAAAAGACACTGAATGTCTGAATGTGGCATCACACACATGACTTGAGTCTGAACACAGCAGACAACAGGAGTATTTACAACAGCATATAAAAACCAAAATAGTGCATGTGTCTTACTGTTACATAAATCCCATGAATGCATGAGATTAAGTTAGCTTCATCATATCTCAATCAGTGATTAAGTGAATAATAACGTTTCTATCAGGTTACTATCAGCCTGTCACTCGTTATTTTCAGGGAGGGGGCGGGGTTTGGAGGAACAGAGGAGACGGTGATCGCGGAAGCTTTCCTCCTGCCTTCACAAACTTTACACACGTATTTATCAACTGAAAATAGCAAGAGGACATTCATACTCTGCAATCCAAGACTTGATTAAATCCACCAAAAACCTGACATGACGATAACGAGTGTTTTTCAAAAAACACAAATCCCTCCCTGTGTGTGTCTGAGCCGCAGCGACAGGGCTGATTCAGAGCGGGTCATTCTGCTGTTGGTTCTGGACTGGTGTTGGTGGAGAAAGCAGACTGCTCCCTGTGTGGTTTCGCTATGCCGCTGTCACATCTGTTCCTTGATCTCTGCGTCACCGAACAATTTGATATTCGTGTGACAGAAACAATTCTAAAATAAAAAAACGTTATTGTCCAGCCGCGGCCGAAAAATCAAGAAGCAACGTTACTACGCTATAATCGATAATCGAGTGGCGAGCTACTGAAAAGCTGCAAGCGAGCTTGGAGAGCCCTGCTTTAAATCATAAATAAATGTATGACTGATAACATAATGTAAAATATATATTTCCAATGACAATAAATGTAATGTGTAAGATATTTTTTAAGTTGCAAAACAATCTGCAAAATATCCGCTAAGATCAGATGTTGCATAAAGTTAAAAACTATTGACTTGATGCTCTCAAAATTAGGTTTATAAGCGTTATAAGAATTATAAGCAAAACATTTTAACATGCTGTATTCAAGCTCAAATACATCTGACACCGACATTATAAACAATAAAGACACTTTAATTACTGACCACAGAAGATAATAAAATAAAACCGTACATCCAAGACAGGAAAACATGTTTTAATCCACTTAAACTTTGTCAGATGTGGCTGTAACTCCTGGTCAGTAACAGCTAACAATTATGAGCCACAATTAAATCACTTCTTAAAATGGTTCCAGAAACAGAACACGTGTATATTACAACTAAATGGTAATTGTAATTAAAGTTCAACCAGCTGTTTTTTTTATATATTACCAGATGTTATTTGTTTTGAGATGAAGCCACATCCGTCATATTTACCATTAATGTAATGAAGGTTGGAAAAACACGTTTATATACAATATTTACATTCAGTTTTCATGTTATTATGAAAAGAAACAGCTATCTTAAAGCAATGCAACCGAATACTGTAGCTTTGCAATGAATCAAACCTTCATTAAGGTCATAAACTGTTTTGTGTTGGTTGTACTTTGGTAGAGGGGTGAAGCACGGGGCGTGGAAGAAACTACACATTTTTGAATGATTGACTATTTGACCTTTCCTAACAATGCCTTGGCGACAGGATTAACATTTAATTATTTTTTCCTGCAATGATTCCAAGCAAATGTCTTGAATGTCAATATGTGCTGATTTTCTTTGTCTTATTTGGTAGTAAATATAAGTTTTAGACAGAACACGTGAAATAAAACATCGTCTTGGATTTCAGAACCACATTTCTGGGATTTCAGAAGGCTAATGACCTCATAATACCAATCTGATCACTACAGGAGCAGCGATGTTAATCTATCATCACGTCTATGTCCACAGGCATCAGTTCTCGGACAAACACAATGTCATTGTCATTGTTTAAGTCTACTTCGATTAATTCTTCTTTAGGCTCTTCTTTGCAGACGGACTGCGAAGATTCTGTGATTTCAACAGGCAACTCGATCACTTTGTTCAGATAGTCTCCCTTTCGGCCGTGTTTACCCGCTATTGCGATGACCTGAGAGGCGATGGACCAGGCGAACTCTACTTTCCGATGGTTCTGCGAGCTCAGGTCGAAGTTGTACTCCAGAATCTCGTACAGAGCAGGAACGTACCGGTTGCAGTTTTGTCTCACATACTGGTGCATCTCAAAGAGGACTCCTCTCGTCAGAAAATGCACGTCGAGTTTTGTTTTGGGTCCTTGTTGCGATCGGATGTTTAGGTCTAACCCTATTTCTTCACAGATGCGATAGCCGAGGACCTTTTTCTCAAAACCTCCATTTAAATCCTCCTTTTTTGGCTTCACATCTTCTGAATCCAGAACCTCCTGGTGGTTGAATATTGGTGGTTCTGGTTCTGGCTCTGATTTTGGTTTTGGTTCTGGCTCTGGTTCTGGCTCTGGCTCTTGCTCTGCATGGCCATTCAATGGGACAAGGTCGTTCTTCCAGGTAACTAAACTCTTTGATGTGATGCTCATTCTTTTCTGTGTGCTGTACCATCTCTGGATTACCTGCGCTGCCATGGTTTCTCCGCTTTGCAGATCAAGATCAAAGTTGTGCTCCAGAATGTCGTAGACTATCCTGTGGGGCGAGCTACACAACTCTCTGACAAACATGAATATTTCAATCACGGCTCCGTTGGTTAGGGCCGCCAAATCCATCTTCTGGCCTGCCGGGCGTACGTCTGTGGACCAAAGGTTGAGGCCTAACTGTTTACAAAACGGATGTGGATCCATGTCTTCCACCCGGTTCGAATCCAAGCTAGTCTCCTGCAGCCTCTCAACTTCTGGTCCAGTTTGAAAGACGCTGGTCACATCAACCATGTTGTAAACTTCCGGGAACTGAAAGAGACTGTTTAGAAACTCAGTCTCCTGCCTGCCAGGGTGGTTCTGTAGGAACTTCTCTTTAGACATCAGATAACTTAAAAGGTTGCGCTCATGATAATGATCTAGGATGACCAGGTTAAAGTTCATGTCCAGAACTTCCAAAAGAAACTGCGTACAGTCTTTGACATCATTGTACCGAATTTATAAACCTCCCACAACGTGTTGTTGGTGAATAGTTGTAGATCCAGGCTCTTCTTGTTACACGAGCCCACGTTAAAGTCTAAACCTATCTCTCTGCTGCGGGCAAACTTGTCGTTTACTCTGCTAGACTCCAGGATTTGTTTTGAGCGAGGAGCCCTCCTCATCCATAGCTTTTGTTTGTGAGTTTTAACTTTCGTGTCCTCATTTTTTTCTTCAATATACAGATCTGAGACTGCTTTTAGAGTTGTGTTTTGGAAGAATCTTAGGCAAAATAGGGTTGAAGTTATAAGTCGGAGGCTTCACTTGAGAGACAAAAACTTCCTCTTCTTCCTGCTTTACATCCAGAGAAAAACTTGCTTCCGATGAACAACCATCAGACACCATTTTTTCCGATGCTGCCTCCGACTCCAACTGCATTTCCGTATCACAGTCAACCGGGCACCGGTAAGACAGGTCAGAATCCGGACAAACAGCAGCGTTAACATTGTCAAGTCTCAGCGTTTCCCTTCGCTTACTTGCCACAAGCTCTTCCAAGTTATGGTAATCTGGGGCTTTTCGCTTCCTACGCTTCGGCTCCAATGTCTTGATTTCATAAGTCTCCTTTTGGAAAGCCTCGCTATCGTTGGTTCTGAAGCAGGCGTACTTCCTCCCCAACAGTTTGGGTAGTTGCGAACTGAAAAATGTGTTATCCAACTTTGTGCCGAAGTTTTGCTTAATCAAGTCGTGAACTATCCTGTTTTGCGTTCCGCAAAGAACTCGCGAAAAGTCGAGCAGTTCAAGCATCACACCGTTGGTTAGTGGATTTGGGTCGAGTTTGTCTTTGGGTGCATCTTCTGGTCGTACAAACAGAGACACACCGAGGTCTTCACAGTAAGGGTAAGATCTAGCCTTGACTCGTAGTCCTCCTGGTATCTTCACCATTGACGTGTCTTCACTGATCTCCGTCTTCTGAGGTTCTGCTGTCTTCCTGCTGCCATCAGTAAGTACCGAAGTATCAACCATTTTGTTTCTTTTAGGGTAGTAGTGTCCGGGATGCTCATTTGCAGTGATCTTGACTAAAAAGCTTATGTCTGGTAGCGAGAATTTATCTTTATTTCTTTGATGAGTTTTATTCCTGA
This sequence comes from Dissostichus eleginoides, assembly GCA_031216635.1. Taxonomy (NCBI): domain Eukaryota; kingdom Metazoa; phylum Chordata; class Actinopteri; order Perciformes; family Nototheniidae; genus Dissostichus; species Dissostichus eleginoides. The sequence goes on along the minus strand of CM062279.1, from coordinate 27,030,960 downwards.
TTTGATCCTTTATTTTACTATCAGCACGCCTCGCGTACTCGTAGTACTGCTGATCATTGTCCAAGTCTACGCCGAGGTCAAAGTTGAAGTCCAGCATTTCCAACAAGAAATACATCTTGGACTGCGTCACAGTTTTTGCAAATGCGCAAAGCTCCAGCAACACAGCGTTTGTGAGCAGCCCCGGATCCAACTTTTCCTTCCTTTCCAACGCTGCATTGAAGTCCAAACCAACCTTCACTGATTCTGGGAATGGGACGGTGCCTTTCTGCTGCCGAACCCCGTGGTGGATGCGGCGTTGCCAGATGTATTCATCGATGTTCTCCATGCTGACATCAAAAACCAAAATGTAAATCCTCTTTTTGTTTCCTGAACAACATCCTGAGAACTTGGGTCTTTGCAGAGGAAAACAAGATACTTCTTTGGTGTTTTAGAGCATCGTCTGCTGCGCTTTTCAGTCTGTGAGACAGAAAACAGAGTCGGAGTTAGTTAACAGAGACTTTGAAAACCAAAAACCTTTTACACCTTACTATTCTCTGTTTTTAGAGGGGCAGGGTTCAGAGGATATAAAAGAGTAAATAGTATATGCCACATAAAAGGGGTATACATCATGTAAGAGTTGGAAATATTAAGATCCATTCGAAAAAATGTACAAGCGCATAAAGGCTTCAAACATTATGGTAGTTAATCACTATCATAACGTCTGATAAATTGTTCAGGCAATTTTTGAATTTTTAAAGACCCAATAAATATGAAGAATTGTCAAAACCTCTCGAAAAAAACAAATGAAGACGCCATGACCTTGAACTTAAGTACACCATAGAAACTTTTGACAGGGGGCGATTTCTATCGTAATTGCATTTTTCGGTGATAAAAATGGTCAGAAACCCCCTTAATGTGACTATATCTATGAAAGCCACGCATCCTATGAAAGCCACCAGTCTGTAGTCTGTGGTTGTGAAGTTTCATGAGGCTGTGATTATCCTAGATGTCACAACAGCTCATTTTCTACCAAGATGTTTAAGAAAATGGTCCCACTGCAACAAAGCTAAAGGGGGCCGTTTTCTGCTCATTTTAAAGGTCTCACTTGTGTTTTTGGTTTGTCATACATACATTTATTTTAGTGCAGGGAAATGATTAACATTTTTAATTAATGTCAATTAATCGCATGATTGTTCTACGAAAAATGCAATAGTGAAAAAAGTATTGTATATATATGCACTTTTATTGTAATCATACTGCTATATGAACACAAGTGCAGTAACATTTGGTTTGCAAACACTTTAAACAATAAGGTGCTTTTTCCCTTTGCACAGTAGCAGTTAAAATATTTATTGTAAATCTCAACTTCAACATTAATTAATGTAATCAAATCAAATCTAAAACCAAAGCTATGTGCCAGGGCATTAACGTATTGTGATGACGCCCATCCTGTGGTTTGTCTGTATGTGTATACAATCTTTCAATATAATAATATTAATAATTCAAACTGTTAATGCACCATAAAATAATTTTCAGCGTTAATTAATTAATGCTTTAATTAAGTGAGTACTTCTACTTTTACTCAAGTACAAGATCTGAGTACTTCTTCCACCTCTGCTACTTCGCAATTTCTGATTTTCATTTGACGGTTTTCACCCGATGCGACTTGAACGCACCAAAATGGCTGCTCGGTGCAAACCATGGATGTATATTAAGAACGCTGCAAACACAACTTCTTCTCCAATAAAGGCTAAAAACCACAAAGTTAAAATAATATACCTGGCAGGCTGTGCGTGAAAAATATGATAGATAGTTAGACATCGTGTCTTAATTAGAAAAGCGTGCATCATAATGTAAGCATCCTTTTAATGCACAGCTAAGGTTAAAACAGCAGCATTTACAAACTGAGGCTGAACAAGAGGACTTACCGAACACCAGAGCACCAGCCGGATCACCGGGGCATCACCGGGGGGTCAATGGGGCATCACCAGGGGATCACTGGGGTCAGAAAGTCTCCGGTTGTTCAGTTTTTTTGGCCTGAAATTCTGACGAGCCGCTGCAGCACCGTGAAACTCCACCTTAAAGGGACGCCTTCAGGGACGCGTCGGAAATTTCGGTTTTACAGTCATTTCATTGAAACTGAGAAGTACTCAGATCTGCTTCTAATGTAAAAGTAGAAGTACTCCGATCTGCTTCTAAGGTAAAAGTGGAAGTACTCAGATCTTTTTCTAATGTAAAAGTGGAAGTACTCAGATCTTTTTCTAATGTAAAAGTAGGCCTACTCAGATCTTGTACTTGTGTAAAAGTAGAAGTATTCAGGTCTTGTACTTGAGTAAAGTATTAGTACAACAGTGTAGGAAATTAGGAATACTTTTTTTTCTGTTGAGTTTCCTGGAAAGGAGAAATTATTATTATTATTATTATTTTTCATTAAAGAAGTTGATTTAAGACCAACACACTTTTTAAAGACATCGTTTATAAGTTTATGGTGGACCAGCTCGCGCTTGCAGCCGTCAGATGTCCTATTTGGGTGGCCGTACGTAGCTGTCCAATATGGCAGACCAACTCGCGCTTGCGCAGTACAAATCGGGATAGACTTAACACTGCGGGTGCAATATATATTTGGCCACCGTCGGGATTTGGGGGGCGCTGTTTCCCCCATCAGTTAGAAGAGATGCGAGAGGGAGAGACAGAGCTGCAGCCTAAAGATTACAGTATCTGCAGCCTCTACGGGGTATTATCACGGAACTGTTGTCCAACAAAAAGGCAACTTATCAAAAGTAAGAAAAAAACGTTAAACACCAACACACACACACACACACACACACACACACACACACACACACACCCTCAAAGACTGCAACCATAATTATTTATGGGTATTTTTCTAGCATCTGTTGGTACTATGTAAATATGCACATTGACATAGCATTGTATTGCATTGCTGCTTTTATTTATTAATTTATTTGTGTCTATTTTTATAACTGCAGTGAGAGGCCAAATAAATGTTGTTATACTTTGTATGATGACAATAGCGATATATTCTATTCTAATCTATTTAAAACATCTTATTAAGGGTAACACTGTGTTTACTGTGTTATTTTAATTCATCAATTGTCATTAATACTTTTTTGCTACAGTATTCCTTGTCGATTCTACTTACTACTATACATTTGAAATAGTTGATTACTACAGTATTTTGTTTATTTTATAGCAAGAGGAGAGTTAAATGCTTTCCAATAGAATATTACATTATTATTATATATTTGTTTCTATCTTACACATTTGATTTAGGCTTGTTTTATTTCTCTTTTTGTATTAATGTGTTTGAAAATAAATAGTTATTGTGATATCTATATGCATAATATCTAATGCATTTATTGAGTCATTACAAATGCTAAACATGAATAAACGTTTGATTTAACAGTTGGTTTTGCTTGTGTCAATAACTGAAGGTATTATCACGTCAGCAATGATGTCTGCATGCTTTTTCACGCTGTCAGAATTTGACATGTGAAATATTGCAGTGGCTTAAAATACCTGTTTGATATGATACTGTACAGTATGTTATCATGCCACAACTGACAGATGGTGTGCTTGCTATATATTGATCTGTGTTTTACCTGTTTCCAAACACTTCCAAACATTATATATTTCTCTGGAAATAGATATTCACTTTGTAATGCAACAAGGTATCTCCAGCGTGTTCCACCACTTCATTAGACAACAGGTAAACTTTGAGGTTTGTTTACCTCTTAATGTTTCATTAACCGTACAGTGTACTGTTTTTAATGCAGATCTTATGTTTTTTTAGTATTACTTCAGTACAGGGAATATATCAAAGTCATTTAGATTGGATTTGTCACATTTTAGTTTCAGGTTTAAGGGATTGTTTTCATATTATTGTGTTTAAACCTTACAAACTTAACACATTTTAATATAATTAACATTCTCTGGATCCACTGAAAATGTCAACACGTGTTTCTGTGGGATTATTTATCAAACACTTTTTTATATTAAGGGTTATTGTCTGGTTAAATATGTCCTGTTTATTTTTAAATAAGCCTCATAAAGGGCCTTCCCAACGTAACCTCCCTTCTGATTGGACGATCGTCGATACGCTCGCTGATGGCCAATCGGAGAGCAGCTGGTGGATATAAAGAGCCGCTGTGGCGAGCAGAGAGTCACACTTTGTTTTGAACCCGAGAAAGCAGTTATGTCAGGAAGAGGCAAGACCGGAGGAAAGGCCCGAGCCAAGGCTAAGACCCGCTCCTCCCGGGCCGGGCTCCAGTTCCCCGTCGGCCGTGTCCACAGGCATCTGAGGAAGGGTAACTACGCCCACCGTGTCGGTGCCGGAGCCCCGGTGTACCTGGCCGCTGTGCTGGAGTACCTGACCGCTGAGATCCTGGAGCTGGCTGGAAACGCCGCCCGGGACAACAAGAAGACCCGTATCATCCCCCGCCACCTGCAGCTCGCCGTCCGCAACGACGAGGAGCTGAACAAGCTGCTGGGAGGAGTGACCATCGCTCAGGGAGGCGTGCTGCCCAACATCCAGGCTGTGCTGCTGCCCAAGAAGACCGAGAAGGCCGCAAAGAAGTGAAGACCCTGAACCCGCTTCAATAAACAACAAAGGCTCTTTTAAGAGCCACACACTTCTGTCCAGAGAGCTTTCCTTCATCTAATCTGTGTCAATATAATATAGTGCAGAAGAGAGGATAAGTGTATGTTCCTTATTTGTGATTATATTCTATAAACTATGAAATCACAAAGCTTTTATCTTGGTTTCCAAGCAGTCTAAACCATCACATCAACTGTATTGTCAATCTTTCAGTTTGTGTACAGACAGATCGAAATACCGTTTCTTACAATCCAGAGGAATACAAATATATATATATATATATATATACACTATATTAATGTTTTTATGATGCTCATATTACTGCTAATATAGATCATGTTTAATAGACTTTAAAGTGCCTTAATACCTGTCACTTTAAGAGTATATCAGGGTCCTTACTAATATATAAAAAGTTGCCAGAAAACAAAAAACCCTAACCAACCAAACGTACAGAGTTGGACCGTGGCCAGTGAAGGTCCCCCCGCAGTTCTCCTTTACGTCCGCAGATAAGATAAATTATTTCGCTGGTCGGAGTCAACTTCTTTCGTTTCTAGTAAACTTAATCAATCTTCCTGGAAGAGGAAAAGTAGGAAATGAAGCCTGAAGCCTTCTTAAACATGATTAAGTGTCTGTATTTTAAATATTGTGTCTGTGAAAATGTAAACGTTGTGTTAACAAGTGCATTTAATGTTGAAAGAGGGGTTTAGCGGGGGTGACCTCTAAGCGCAGCTCTGTATGTGCTAGCCATAAGTCCATTCATTAAACTAATAAACAATGACAAGTTAACACTCCTGTTATCCTCAGATTTACTTAGACCCTTTATCCTCTGTAGTTTAAAACTCAAGACATTGATCATATTCCAGATGTTAACCAACATGTATGTCTCTGGTGCTTTAGATATCTTAGCTGACTCCCTAAATAACCATTTCAATAAAACAGTACCCCAACCTTCCCCCCCACAGACCCCTTTATACATCCAGAATAAAATGTTAAAGTAAGATCTTTTTGCTGTTGTTAAAGGATCAATATCTAAAGCAGAGGGTCGTTTTTTTTTTACAATGACACATTTGCATGTAATAATCACCTCAATATCATCCTACACAATCAACACAAATATATGTGAAATATTGACATTTGTATATGTTTTATATGACTAAAACAGTCAGGGAGGCGTGCTGCCCAACATCCAGGCTGTGCTGCTGCCCAACATCCAGGCTGTATTCAATTACATTTAACTGGTATTCATACTTTGCCCTTTTTTATGAAGTTACCTTATTTATTTCAGGGCGAAATGTTCAATACTAAATAATGTAATTATTGTTATATATTAGATAATGAATGATAATATTTCCTAAACTAAAAAACCTTTATTTTCGGGAGTCCCCGGATCATCCCCTGTGGAGGAGTGGTTTACATTGTCCAATAGTAAAGCACCAATCAGCGCTGCCCTGCTCCGGCAGCTCCTACATAAAGCCGCTGCTCACAGATGCACAGCACTCCCTCTCTCGCTGTGAACACTGAGAAACTACAATGGCCAGAACCAAGCAGACCGCCCGTAAATCCACCGTTGGTGTGAATGAGGTATGTTACAGGCACGGTACCGTGGCACTGAGGGACAGGGTTCCCGCGGGGTCTTAAAAAGTCTTAAAAAGTCTTACATTTGATAATCTGAATTTAAGGCCTTAAAAAGGTCTTAAATATGACCAAAAAAATAAGAAAGGTCTTAAATATGATTTAGAAGGTCTTAAAAATGATGGGATTTGAAAGGTGCTTCTGTGTAGCGATCGCTTCTAAATGTGTTTTGGGGGAAATGTCCGGGCTGCAAAGTAACCAGTACGGTAAGAGCCTTTCAGTTCCCCCCAACAATTTGTATTGAAATAAATCAACATGGAACCAGTAATCACTAACTTTGTTTCCCCCGGCCCCTTATCGGAGAACACCCAGCTAGTAACCTAGCAACCAAGCTTCAGCTTGCGGCAGTCAGAAACTCATGTATCTTCAAATCCTCTTACAAATAAATATGGGGAAGTGTAAGTTCAACCGTATTTGGTTGGAAAACATCGAATTTAGTGCTTGGTTGAAACCAGTGGAGGGGAACGTGTTTGAAGCCCGCTGCACCTTTTGCAAAATAAATTAACGTTTGTTTTGCTAATGTAGCGTTAGCTAGTGCAGCGTTAGCTAGTGTAGCGTTAGCTAGTGCAGCGTTAGCTAGTGCAGCGTTAGCTAATGTAGCGTTAGCTAATGTAGCGTTAGCTTGTGCAGCATTAGCTAGTGTAGCAGCTCCCGCAACAACACCGGGGGACCTCCGGGCGACGTTTGGGTCTACGTCAACCCTAAAAGCGGAGGTGCTGTAGCCGCTAAATACCGTAGCTAAACACCAATCATACAACCGCAACGATGACAGATTGTAGCCAAGGCAGCAGAGCTCTGAATATAGCTCTTGTCAATCTCTCTCTCTCTCACACACACACACACACACACACACACACACACACACACACACACACACACACACACACACACACACACACACACACACTAGGGCTGCTCGATTATGGCAAAAATAATAATCACGATTATTTTGGTCAATAATTGATATCACGATTATTATTATTATGACTTTGAAAACATCCATTTATTGAACTTTAAAACAAATAATAATTTGAACAGTATCTTTGTAACTGTTGGTTACCCGGAATGTATAATTCAACTGAAAAACCAATACAAAAATTATAAATAGGTCTAAATTGTTAACACTGTGGTCATCTGACAGATATGATAAATATATTCATTACATTTACTAGAATAGCTCCAAGTCTTAAAATTAGTGAAAAGTAAACAGTTATCGGAGAGCATGAGACGTGAGGTGGCTGATATCGGTTAACAGACTTGCGGTCAGAGCTGTGGTCTCATGGAGCTGCTGTGTTAAAACTAGAACATGTCCCATGATTAACTGAGAGGAGGACGAGACTCTACAGCACCTCCTCATGGACTGTTACAGAGCCGAGGAGGTGTGGTCGCTCCTACGGGGCATCGGCTTGCAGTTCAATGTAGAATATGTCTCAATCATGTATTGTATTCTGGACGAGGGGATGGACATAAAACAAAGGGAACTTTTTCAGCTGGTAATTTGTATAACATGTATGAAAATCTGGAAAACAAGATGCAAGATGATACTAAATCAGACAGTAATAAACAGTGACACCATTGTGAAACAAATACTTACTGAACTAAGGAGAAGAAAAACCCTGGACAAATCCCAGACTCAGCCATGGGGCATTTTGAGTCTGTGACCGAACTGAATCTCATTGGAATATCAACATGCTTTCTTTATGTTATTTATATATTTATTAAAAAAAAAAGGCAAGGGCGGAAATCCCTGGACAAATCCCAGACTCAGCCATGGGGCATTTTGAGTCTGTGACTGAACTGAGTCTCATTGGAATATAAACGTGCTTTCTTTATGTTATTTATATATTTATTCATTGTGTGTAATGTGTATTATTAATGTAATTGTTGTATATCATGTACTGCCCAAATAATTTAAAATAAAGTTTTCTAAAAAAAGAACAGCTCCAGGTCTAGTGTCTTTCTTTTTAGTAGCAACTGGAAGGAGACGTCTTAACGTGAGCTCCCTTCGGATTGGACGATCGTCGATACCGTCGCTGATGGCCAATCAGAGAGCAGCTGGTGGCCCCGCCTAGCAGCCTTCCCGCTGTCCGTCTTCTCTTAGGTCCGCAAAAAATATATAAAGTCTGCCGGTAAGACTGCTTCACGTCATTCATTTGAACGACCCAATCTACCAAGACTCCAAAATGAGTGGAAGAGGAAAAGTCACTAAATCGGCTGCCTGCTCGTTATGTGATGTCACAGTGACACCTTACTGTCATGCTGAAAGTTATAACGGACCTTCTTCCTCTAACACGGAATGCAAGGAACTCTTAACAAATAGTGAGTATGATGAGCTGTTAACAAACAGTGATGATGAGGAGCTGTTAATGAACAGTGATGATGAGGAGCTGTTAATAAACAGTGATGATGAGGAGCTGTTAATGAACAGTGATGATGAGGAGCTGTTAATAAACAGTGATGATGAGGAGCTGTTAATGAACAGTGATGATGAGGAGCTGTTAACGAACAGTGATGATGAGGAGCTGTTAATGAACAGTGATGATGAGGAGCTGTTAATAAACAGTGATGATGAAGAGCTGTTAATAAACAGTGATGATGAGGAGCTTTTAACAAACAGTGATTATTTAGAGGAGCTGTTAACAAACAGTGATGATGAGGAGCTGTTAATGAACAGTGATGATGAGGAGCTGTTAATAAACAGTGATGATGAGGAGCTTTTAACAAACAGTGATGATGAGGAGCTGTTAACAAACAGTGATGATGAGGAGCTGTTAATGAACAGTGATGATGAGGAGCTGTTAATAAACAGTGATGATGGGGAGCTTTTAACAAACAGTGATGATGAGGAGCTGTTAATGAACAGTGATGATGAGGAGCTGTTAATGAACAGTGATGATGAGGAGCTGTTAACGAACAGTGATGATGAGGAGCTGTTAATGAACAGTGATGAAGAGGAGCTGTTAATGAACAGTGATGATGAGGAGCTGTTAATGAACAGTGATGATGAGGAGCTGTTAACAAACAGTGATGATGAGGAGCTGTTAATGAACAGTGATGATGAGGAGCTGTTAATGAATCAGTGATGATGAGGAGCTGTTAACGAACAGTGATGATGAGGAGCTGTTAACGAACAGTGATGATGACGAGCTGTTAATGAACAGTGATGATGAAGAGGAGCTGTAGGTTATAAAAGTATATTATGTGTGGATTTAATAAATAATAAATAATATATTTTCTGTCTTCTTGTCTTTTTTCAATTGTAAATGTTATTCGGGGGTTTTATTACATATTAACGAACCTTTAATCATCAAACCTTTAGTATAAAGCCTGCGCGAATTATATAAACAATATTTAAAAGAAACAAAATGTGTTGGAAGATGACGTGGAGGCTGCAGCGTTGGCCCCGCCTAGCAGCCTTCCCGCTCTCCGTCTTCTCTTCGGTCCGCCGTCTGGCTCGCCGCAGCGGAGTGAAGCATATCTCCGGTCTGATCTACGAGGAGACCCGCGGTTTGCTTCATATATATATATACTGATCAAACAATAACTTTAAATTCTATGTTGACACACTGGGTCAACTTGTACAGGGGAGTAAAGTGTTAATGAGTCTTAGTAGCTATCAAGTTAAACATACTCCTTCAAAAAGGTCGACCTTAATTAGTGAATGTTTGGAAATTCTAGAGAAATGGCAAGTGTTGATTTACATTTTAGTGAAAAATAAGTTAAACTAAAATATTACATTACATTACATTTAGCTGAGGCTTTTATCCAAAGCGACTTACAATAAGTGCATTCGACCAACAAGATACAAACTTGAAGAAAACAGAATCATATAAGAACATCAGGTTTCATAGAGCCAAAACATTTCAAGTGCTACTCAACTGGCTTTAGATAAGCCAGTCCTTTATTAGTATATAAGTGCTTTGTTAGCAATTCTTTGTTAGTAATTCTATCGCTCGAAGTGGAGTCGAAAGAGATGAGTTTTCAGTCTGCGCCGGAAGATGTGTAAGCTTTCTGCTGTCCTGATTTCAATGGGGAGCTCATTCCACCATTTTGGAGCCAGGATAGCAAACCCACGTGTTTTTGCTGATGGGAACTTGGGTCCCCCTCGCAGTGCGGGTGCTGCGAGCCGTTTGGCTGATGCAGAGCGGAGTGCACGTGCTGGGGTGTACAGTTTAACCATGTCCTGGATGTAGGAAGGGCCAGATCCATTCACAGCATGGTACGCAAGTACCATTGTCTTGAAGTGGATTCTAGCAGTTACTGGAAGCCAGTGAAGGGAGCGGAGGAGCGGCGTGGTGTGGGAACATTTAGGAAGGTTGAAGACCAGACGAGCCGCTGCATTTTGGATGAGCTGCAGAGGTCGGATGGCACATGCAGGTAGACCAGCCAGGAGGGAGTTGCAGTAGTCTAGGCGTGAGATGACGAGAGCCTGGACCATGACCTGCGTCGCTTTCTGGGTCAGGAGGGGACGTATCCTCCTGATGTTGTAGAGAGTGTATCTGCAGCAGCGGGTTGTAGCAGCGATGTTTGCAGTGAAGGACAGTTTGTTATCAAGGGTCACACCCAGATTCCTTGCAGTCTGAGTCAGGGAAACAACTTTTTCAGCTGGTAATTTGTATAACATGTATGAAAATCTGGAAAACAAGGTGCAAGATGATACTAAATCAGACAGTAATAAACAGTGGCACCATCGTGAAACAAATACTTACTGAACTAAGGAGAAGAAAAACCCTGGACAAATCCCAGACTCAGCCATGGGGCATTTTGAGTCTGTGACCGAACTGAGTCTCATTGGAATATAAACGTGCTTTCTTTATGTTATTTATATATTTATTCATTGTGTGTAATGTGTATTATTAATGTAATTGTTGTATATCATGTACTGCCCAAATAATTTAAAATAAGTTCTCTAAAAAAAAAAAAAAAAAGGAAACAACAGAGGTGCCGATGTTGATTGTTAAGTCAAGAGTGGGACAATCTTTTCCCGGAAGGAAAAGCAGTTCAGTTTTGTCAAGGTTGAGCTTGAGGTGGTGAGCAGACATCCACTGAGAGATGTCAGCTAGACAAGCAGAGATGCGTGCGATGACCTGGGTCTCTGAGCGGGGAAAGGACAGAATTAATTGGGTGTCGTCAGCGTAGCAGTGGTATGAAAAACCATGCGGGCTAATGACAGATCCGAGCGAGTTTGTGTACAAGGAGAAGAGGAGGGGACCAAGAACAGAGCCCTGAGGGACCCCTGTAGTTCATTGACAAGGGTCAGACTCTGTTTGATGAGGGAAAGCTCTCTGGATAGAAGTGTGTGGCTCTTAAAGACCCAGTGAAGTGTGCGCCGGTGCATGATCTGTTATGCTAATACGTATAGTAATGACCAAAATTGTCCATTGGAACCCATATAAAAGATGTTGGAATAGCAACGAATTTGACGAGTTGGAATTTTCCGCTGGGAAACCTCCGCCTTCGTGGGCGTGGCTTGCGATCTACTGCGTGACGTCAGAAGATGGGCTCAGCCGAAGTGTTTACATTCACCACCGTTCATTTTGTCTCTGTTTCAAAGTGGAATTTACCAACGTTTTTGAGCGAGTATTTTATTGGAAAGTGTTTCGCAGTCGACTGGAAGTGATTGCCAATCGAGGAAACCTGACAATGGAGGCGACAGTGAAGAAAAAGGGAGGAAAAACACACGGGAAGCGATGCATTGCCGCTGGCTGTGGTAATGTCAATTCTGCCGAAGTGGCGATGTTTCTGTTACCAAAAGATGAAGGTGAGTGGCTGGTGTTATTGTTTCGTAGATTCGTAGATTGTTTATGAAAAATAAAGGCCACTGTGTTTGTGTTACTAACAAGACTATCATGGCGGCGGCAGAGCTCAAGTCGAGTTTCTCCGCCTGGAGATATTCTCACTATTTCACTTTTGTCGAGCACAAAGAAAAGAACGTTTTAGTTAAATGTAAGTTGTGTCTTGGCGGGTCAAAGATCCTATCGACTGCCCAAAACAGCAATTAAAATCTGTTGAAACATCTGCAGAAACAACATGCTGGGACGAAGCTAGTAGCTAAGACCACAGACCCAGACTCATCCGACGCCACTCCACCTCCACCTAAGCAACAGCGGCTGGATTGGCACTTTGAAACATATCTTTGTGTTTGTGTTTGTATAGACCACATTGCTTAGCAGAGTTCAGTGATGCAAATGCATGTCAAGTTGATCAACAGGTTGTATTATTCTCCGATGCAATAACAGTACTGAAATGAAGGCTACAGTATAAGGGCATTAATGGGTGCCCTTTTTTAAGTAACTAAAAAGTTACTTTTCACAGTAACGCATTACTTTTTGGTGTAAGTAGTGAAGTAACTAGTAATTGTAACTAGTTACTGGTTTTCAGTAACTAGCACAACACTGCATGTGAACATGAATGTTGCATCATGCTATGAACAGATGAATGTATGATCAGGTGATGGCCAATCCTGTGTGTAGATCTACTCTAGATCTATGACAAAATATTGTCCTCAACTAAATTGACTTCCATGGCCACTTTCCTCATCTATCCTGTCCGAAAAGCTGTCAAAATCACTCATTTCTCTCGCACCAGTATCACTTTCCGAAGCTCCGCCATGTTTACAATCACAACTGGGCCCATCTTGTGACGTCACAGCCGCTATCGTCTGCAGCAGCGGTAGGCTCAGACTCTGAAAAATTTGCGATGTTTATCTCGTCCCTCGCACTTCCTAAAAAATTATTTTAGCCATGAACAGGTACAATTATATGTAAGAAATGAAACTGCCATTTCATTTTGGCGCAAAAAAATGCACTCACTGGCACTTTAAAAGAGCCTTTGTTGTTTAATGAAGCGGGTTCAGGGTGTTTTTCACTTCTTGGCGGCCTTCTCGGTCTTCTTGGGCAGCAGCACAGCCTGGATGTTGGGCAGCACGCCTCCCTGAGCCTACGAAACTCAGCTTCCTGAGCCATTATAAACTATTTACATTAACTGTATGGGCTATACAGTATTTAAACATTATATATTTTCTGTCTTCCTGTCTTTTTTCAATTATAAATGTTATTCAGGGTTTTTATTACATATTAAGGAACCTTTAATCATCAAACCTTTAGTATAAAGCCTGCGCGATTATATAAACAATATTTAAAAGAAGACAAAATGTGTTAATGTGGAGGCTGCAGCGTTGGCCCTGCCCAGAGCCGTATAATAGAAGAGTTACGACATCTCCGTTCACTCCAATGGACCATTTTTTTACAGCAATGGCGGACCGTGGAGCCTCTCAATAGTTCCCAGGAAGTTAGCAGCTAGCCGCGCAGTAGAGTTGCAGCATAATAGACCGTTCGTGATGGACTTTTAAAGGTAAGAAGACGTTTAAAGATTTATATTGCAGATATTATCAGCACATCTGAGTCAAATGAACACGTGTATAAAAGGATGTTAGTGGATTATCTCTTAAATCAGTAGATTTAGGGAACATCATCATGCTGCTGCTGCTAGTCCTTAGATAGGCACCTGTCGGTCATCATCATACTGCTGCTGCTGCTAGTCCTTAGATAGGCACCTGTTGGTCTCCTGTCCTTTCTGAAAGTCATAAAGATTACATTAGTCATTTAGATTACTTATGTCCTCAATTACCATGGGATTACTGAAACCACCATGAATTAAAGAAATGGTAGAAATTAATCTAATCTGAATTTTGAAACCTTCCTTCCCATCCCCTCCCTCTAAATATATCAATAAACATTAGGATGTGATGCTTCTGACTACCATACAAGTTTAAGAAGATAATATTTGTTTTAAAGAATTCAAAGCAATTGAAGCCTAACATATATATGTTAACAAGTCAGATAGCTGTTCACACTATCTATGTATATTTTCTACTTTTTGTAATGCTTTTTTATTTTTATTTAAGATGTTTACATTTCCGATTGTTTAATTCTAGTCTTTTAACTGTCTAATGTACAATGCCTTGTCTTTTGCTGCTGCAGTGTAAACATTTCCCCAATTGGTATCAATAAAGTACTTCTTATTTTATCTTAATCCTCAAATATTAGCAAATTTTACTTTAAAAAAAACAAAACATATTGATGTAACTACATAAACATATCGATATGTTGTATAAATATTGCAAATCAAAACCTTTATTGACCACTAATTACCAAAAATTGCATTTCTATCCCGTTATTAATGCATTCAAATCGTGATTCAAATGGCCCGCCACGAACTTCCGGGAACTTTCTGAGTCTCTCTGAACCACGTGACGATCAAGCATTTTGGACTTCCGCTGTCGCAACTCTTCTTTCTATATGGCGCTGGCCCCGCCTAGTAGCCTTCCCGCTGTCCGTCTTCTCTTAAGTCCGCAGTGATTATTGAAATACTGCCGGTCAGACTGCTTCCACTCATTCGTTTTGAACGACCCGATCTACTAAGACTCCAAAATGAGTGGACGAGGAAAAGGAGGAAAGGGACTCGGCAAAGGAGGCGCTAAGCGTCACCGCAAAGTCCTCCGTGATAACATCCAGGGCATCACCAAGCCCGCCATCCGCCGTCTGGCTCGCCGCGGCGGAGTGAAGCGTATCTCCGGTCTGATCTACGAGGAGACCCGCGGTGTGCTGAAGGTGTTCCTGGAGAACGTGATCCGTGATGCCGTCACCTACACCGAGCACGCCAAGAGGAAGACTGTGACCGCCATGGATGTGGTGTACGCTCTGAAGAGGCAGGGCCGCACCCTGTACGGCTTCGGGGGATAAACAGCTGTCAGACAAACCAACCAAAGGCTCTTTTAAGAGCCACCCAAATTACATAAAGAGTTTCCTTAACACTGTCGTTCGAGATCACTCAAATATGTCTTGAGTCAAATATAATAACACACTTGTGTATATGTATATATATCTTTATTTCTCGAGGACACTATCTTACAAAGAAGTATTTATCTTGTTATCTTTTTGTTTTTGTTCACCGTTGCTTATCTGATACCAAAGATGAATATTTGAATTCAATATATCAAATGCCACGGTGGATTCTGACAGTGTGTGTCCTGTGGGTATTGTCCACAGTAATCAATGGATTAATGTCTAATATGTAATGTAAGGCGCTTTGAACACTTGGGAAAGCCCTAAAGTAAATGCCATGAATTATGAAGTCCAAATGTATTTCAATAGACAGGAAATAATTCCTCAGCATCATTATTGGTTGTCGGAAACGCAATCAATTTATCGTCAACTACGTAGGTGTTAACCTATATATACAGTCTATCTATGGTGTTAACATTATTTTTACTTCATTTAAACTCTGGAATGATTAATTGGATCTTATAACATATATGTTTTGGGTGCCTGTTGGCCTGGTGGGAAGAAGAAACATTGCATTAGTCTGTGTTAAGTTGGTAAGAGGCATGTTAGCTATATAACTCATAGAAATGAAGAAAACTGCTCCCAGCATTCTTTTTTGCGCATGCTCAGTCCACCTCAGAATACGCTACGCCCACCTCGGAAAACTACCAATCCGATGCGAGCAACAACACAGTTAAATTTGCATAGGGTGGATATAAACAGACCGCTCTGCCTGTCGTCGTCAATGGTTCTATCAGACCTCAACCTGTAATCATGCCTGCAGACGCACCCCCCGTGAAAGCGGCCAAGAAGGGCTCCAAGAAAGCCGTCGCTAAGACCGCCAGCAAGACCGGCAAGAAGAGGAGGAAGTCCAGGAAGGAGAGCTACGGCATCTACGTGTACAAAGTGATGAAGCAGGTGCACCCCGACACCGGCATCTCCTCCAAGGCCATGGGCATCATGAACTGCTTCGTGAGCGACATCTTTGAGCGCATCGCCGGGGAGGCCTCCCGTCTGGCTCACTACAACAAGCGCTCCACCATCACCTCCAGGGAGATCCAGACCGCCGTCCGCCTGCTGCTGCCCGGAGAGCTGGCCAAGCACGCCGTGTCTGAGGGCACCAAGGCCGTGACCAAGTACACCAGCTCCAAGTAAACTGCTTCTGATAGACCGACAACACAACGGCTCTTTTAAGAGCCACCCACTACTTCTATAGATGTATTCCTCGGTTTTTAATAAGTGGACAACTTGATGCATAATCCATGGATCCTAAACTTAAATCCCTTCAATATGAAATGCATATATTTCTCACATGTTACTAGTTTACTGAGCCTCGTTACAGTTCGCCCCACAATGGATGCATACTTTTAAAAGTAATAAGTATACATAATTCTTTACAATACTTGATACTATTGTCATGCAGTTAAATAGCACTGGAGGGACCTTGGCTCCTACTTGCGCCATCCTTCTACAACAGCTGTATTTATACAGATATGAGACACATCATTGCACACAGGTTACCTCTTCATCTGCTATGTCACGTCTACTTTGAGTTAGATCCCCCTAGTTAAGTAATTAACTCTTATGTGAGACGAATCATATTTTTATACAGTTTCCGTCGGATCTGACTTTCTGAGCTGCAGAATAAATATACCGTATATTTATTATTTATGCTGTCAATAAAATACAATGTGTCAACAATCACTATCAACAAAACAAGAATGTTTCCATTGCTGAAACGAAATTGCAATTAATTCACCAACCATTTTAGTTTGTAAGAGCTCAAATATATAGAGTATTAATATATGAATGGAAGCAGTGTTATGCTTATCTGTTACTTAGCATATTAAATGTATCATTAAATATGTGGTACATTTCTTGATTATTAATATAATCAGTGTTGCCATGGCAGCACAACTTAACTCAGGGTCTGTGTATACCGTGTACAACTATTGACATGTCAAATGCATTAACTGTGTGGGCTATACAGTATTTAAACATATATATTTTCTGTCTTCCTGTCTTTTTTCAATTGTAAATGTTATTCGGGGGTTTTATTACATATTAACGAACCTTTAATCATCAAACCTTTAGTAGAAAGCCTGCGAATTATATAAACAATATTTAAAAGAAGACAAAATGTGTTGGAAGATGAAGTGGAGGCTGCTGCGTTGGCCCCGCCTAGCAGCCTTCCCGCTGTCCGTCTTCTCTTAGGTCCGCAGTGAATATTGAAATACTGCCGGTCAGACTGCTTCCACTCATTCGTTTTAACGACCCGATCTACCAAGACTCCAAAATGAGTGGACGGAAAAGGAGGAAAGGGGCTCGGCAAAGGAGGCGCGAAGCGTCACCGCAAAGTCCTCCGTGATAACATCCAGGGCATCACCAAGCCCGCCATCCGCCGTCTGGCTCGCCGCGGCGGAGTGAAGCGTATCTCCGGTCTGATCTACGAGGAGACCCGCGGTGTGCTGAAGGTGTTCCTGGAGAACGTGATCCGTGATGCCGTCACCTACACCGAGCACGCCAAGAGGAAGACGGTGACTGCCATGGATGTGGTGTACGCTCTGAAGAGGCAGGGTCGCACCCTGTACGGCTTCGGGGGATAAACAGCTGTCAGACCAACCAACCAAAGGCTCTTTTAAGAGCCACCCAAATTATATAAAGAGCTTCCTTTACTATGTGTCGTTCAAGATCACTCATGTTCGGGTCAAATATAATAAAACAATAGAAGAGTTGTACACTAAGACTTAATTTCTCTTTTTGTGGTGATCTGTTAACCAAGAAGAATATTTGTAATTCTATATATCACAGGCCACGGTGGATTCTGAGTGTCCTGTGGGTATTTGCAAGTAGATAAATCAATTTAGCGAAAATGAAGGCTATTAAACGGCATTTTCCAAGGTATTACATTTTGTAGCTTGTTTCCAATAAGTATATAAATTGTCCAAAGAGTTGTATTCTACAGTCTGCCTGAATGTAATCATTGCGTAGGTGTGTAGTGTGATTCTGTGTCGTTTATTTGGCATCCCGTTGGATGTGACGTCATCTGAACAGGACATCGTGCGCTCACAGCTTGATAGCGCGCGAAGGTCCGTTTACGCCGGTTTTTAAACAACATCGTTATGGGGAAATGCAAGTCTGCGTCCAAATGGTTGGAAGATAAGGAGGAAGGACAATCCATACTGTATATAGTCAATGTGAGGTAAAGTGTGTCGCCAATGTAACCGGTTAAAACTCAAAGTGGCGATGAGGTCTTAAAATGTATGGAAAGGGCCTTAAAAAAGGTCTTAAAAGGTCTTACATTTGACTTCAGGATTCCTGCATATACCCTGCCACAGTAATTAATGGATTAATGTCTAATATGTAATGTAAGGCGCTTTGATAACTTGGGAAAGCCCTAAAGTAAATACCATGAATTATTAAGTCCAAATGTATTTCAATAGTCAGGAAATTATTTCTCGGAGCATCATTATTGGTTGTCTGAAACGCAATCAATTTTATTTTCACACTTCACGTCAACTACGTAGGTGTTGGCATGTACACAAAAACGTTGTCTTTAATTCTGCATGATCCAGCCTGTGTATAACCTGCGGGCTAATGACGACATTATTTTTACTTCACTTAAACTCTGGAATGATTAATTGGCTCTTATAACATATATATGTTTTGGGTGCCTGTTGGCCTGGTGGGAAGAAGAAACATACTTCTTCCCAGCTTCCCAAACTTTATTTTAAATTATTTGGGCAGTACATGATATACAAAAATTACATTAATAACCCACATTACACACAATGAATAAATATATAAATAACATAAAGAAAGCACGTTTATATTCCAATGAGACTCAGTTCGGTCACAGACTCAAAATGCCCCATGGCTGAGTCTGGGATTTGTCCAGGGTTTTTCTTCTCCTTAGTTCAGTAAGTATTTGTTTCACAATGGTGTCACTGTTTATTACTGTCTGATTTAGTATCATCTTGCATCTTGTTTTCCAGATTTTCATACATGTTATACAAATTACCAGCTGAAAAAGTTCCCTTTGTTTTATGTCCATCCCCTCGTCCAGAATACAATACATGATTGAGACATATTCTACATTGAACTGCAAACCGATGCCCCGTAGGAGCGACCACACCTCCTCGGCTCTGTAATGGCGCATTTCCACCATGGCGCGGAGTGCGGTTTAAGCGTGCCGTGTCGTGCCGGGCCCGTTTTTGGTTGCGTTTCCACCAGGCCTAGTTCCGGCCCGGGGCTACTTTTTCACCTTTTTTCTGGCCCGACAAAATCGTGGTTCTATCGGGCCAACAAGCGGGCCAACAACCGGGCTGAATATGCTAAACTAGTGAGAGCATCGCTGGCAAGGGGGCTACAACTACAACAAGATGAACATATTTGACCGTGATTTAATTGTAATACACGTTTCAAAATGATGCCGAAGTAACAACATACTGATACCGGTTAGTAAAAACCATGAATTAATGCTTTGACAAGTCTGCAGACAGACGGCAGGCGAAAAACCTTTTAAAATGCGTGTTGTCTGAATGGAGATCCGCTAAGCTAACGCACTATATGTTCCGACCGTCCACACTCACAAAAACGGCCTATACAGACATAAATAAAGCAGCGACTGTATTCGCCATGACACAGACAGTCTGTGGTTTGTACTTTTGTCTAGTTTCTGAACAGATATGAGGAGCTGTGAGCTTGAGTGCTAACAGCTAACGGCTGATGTTGTTTTTCTGAAGATGACGTCACGGCTCCGCCTACACTGCGTTACTATAGATACTACCCCTGTTCCTAAACTGTAGTGGAAGCACAGCATTAAAGTGAGCCGGGCTTAACAAGGCCTAACAAGGCCTAACAAAACCGTACTAAGTCGAGTGAGGCCTGCGGTGGAAATGAGCCATAACAGTCCATGAGGAGGTGCTGTAGAGTCTCGTCCTCCTCACAGTTAGTCATGGGACATGTTCTAGTTTTGACATAGCAGCTCCATGAGACTACAGCTCTGACCGCAAGTCTGTTAACCGATATCAGCCACCTCACATCTCTCATGCTCTCCGATAACTGTTTACTTTTCACTCATTTTAAGACTTCGTTACCTTCGTCAGGTGTTAGGTTTTTGTATATTATAACACCTCCATACTTGAAAGCATTTACCATTTTAAAAATAACTCTATTCGGTAGTCCGATCCAATCAATCCCTAAATGCCGAAGTTCAGTTGTGAAGTCACCATAAACTAATTTATAATATGGTCCGTTTCTAGCTCTGCCTCTTCTTTTGTTCCATCCCATTTCTCCATCCTCAACCCAAGGTGCTTTCCTGTTGATTGCAGCTGAGATGTTTTTTACAAAGGTCATTTTTAGTTTAATGCCCAGGTCTATGACTCCCAGGCCTCCATATTCCCTACTTTTAAATAACAAATTACGGTTAGTAACCTCCCTTGTTGTACCCCACACCAAATTGACACACTGTTTGTTTAATTGCATAATTATTTTGGCTGGTGGGGGGAAAATGTTTGCTAGAAAGAGGATCTTGCTAAGTATGAATGATTTTATTATGTTTATTCTTGATTTATAATTTGTATTTTTATTCTCCCATTGTTTAACTTGTTCTTTGACTTCACTTAGTTTGTTCTCCCAATTGAGTTCAGCACAGTTGTCGCTACAAATAGTTATTCCAAGTATTTTAATTTCTTTTTTCACTTGAATGTTTATGAAGGCTTCAGGAAATCCGTAGGCCTTCATCACCGACCATAAGTAATCTCTGGATAAATAGTCGAAGGCTTTTTTTTGTATCAAGTCCAATAATAAAAAATTTTGGTTTATTAATGATTTCTCTTAAAATGGATAAGTTGTCCCACATAAGGCGACCTTTTATAGCACATGTTTGCTCTTTATCTATTATTTGATCTAGTATATCTGTTAATCTATTCATTATTATTTTTGCTAGTATCTTATAATCAGTATTCATTATAGTTAAATGTCTGTAATTATCTATATCAGTTTCATCGTTTTTTTTATATAGTAGAGTCAAGACACCTTCATAAAATGAGTCCCCCATACAACCACTGCTGAGACCTTCATTAAACATAGAGGTCAGTAAGTTTAAAACATCATCAGATAATAGTTGATAAAACTCAGTGGGCAGGCCATCAGGACCGGGGCTCTTACCAACATTCAGCTCTTTCACCGCCTGGATCACCTCGTCTTTTCTAATTTCACCGAGAAGGAAATCAAAGTCTTGGATGTTGTACGGAGGGATCGTTCCCAACAGAGTTTTAACACAGTCCGTTTCAATGTCTATTTTTTTATATGCTTCAGAACATAAATCTCTCATCACTTCTCGTTTCTGTTTTTCATTATATACAATACATCCTTCTTGATTTTTTATACATTTGATGAATTTACTTTGAATTTGCTTTTGGTTGGTTTTAATGGCTTGTGCCAAGTTGCCTCTTTGATCTATTTCAGATGTTGTATGAATATTATATAATGATTCCTGGTTCAATTGATCAATTTCAGTTTTTAATTTAGATATATTTTCTTCTACCGTTTTAGTTTTATCTTTAATCTGCTTTAAATGAATATATTGTTTGATTAATGATTCATATTTAATATGTTTTGCTTTATTTAATTCTCTACATTTAAATTTGAAAAAACGTTTTAACCTAATTTTTAATGTTTCCCATAATTTGATGTCAGAGTTTGTTAAACATCTCAATTGTAATATTTTTTGTATTTCCAGTTTTAATTCTGTTGAAACAAGTATTTTTTAGGCACTGTGTGTTCAGTTTCCAGAAGCCTCTAGTGGAAGGGGCTCCGGAGGACAATGACGTTTGGACCAAGAGATGATCCGAGAAGTTATTAAAGATTGTTTTATAGTAAGTTACAGAGAAGTGATTCGATACATAAATCCTGTCTATGCGGGTTTTAGTTGTTTTGTCATATCTCGTGAAATCCATTCCAGTGGGATTCAGTGATCGACAGACATCGATTAGGCCTGCATCGCTGCAGATTTCTTTCAACAGTTTTCCTTCCGCCCTTAGTTTATAAACAGCTGTACTACACTTATCTATGTCTTCTGTTACTGTGTTAAAATCCCCACCTAATATAATTTTATAACCCACTGTTAATAGTTCTCTAAGTTTTCTAAATAATTGTAACTTTCTTTTTGCCTCAGGGGCAGTATAAATATTAATAAGCCGGTATTTTTCATTTTTATAAAAACAATCCACCATGAGCAGCCTTCCTGGGATTATGTCCCTTCTTCTAATAATAGTTATGTCTTTTTCTTTGAAGAAAATGCCAACTCCGTCAGCTCTATTCTCTCCGATGGATATAATACTTTTGCCCTTATGCCACCGTTTATACACATCGTCAACATCACTGGTGGTATTCAGTCTAAGTTCTTGCGTAAAGAGGAAGTCATAATTAGTGTCTAATAAATATTTAATTTTCCTTTCTCGAAAGTCCTTAGACTGAACACCACGTGTATTCAAGGTAGCGACATTTAAGAAGCTCATCTTTGTTTATGAAATGAACTACTAAGATGTATCTAAATTTGCCCGTTTTCTTTTGGGTTCAAGTTTCTACTTGCAGAGGACAAGGCTCCTGCTGGGCTGCAGAACGAGGACCAGGCTCCTGCTGGGCTGAAGGACGTATTCTCATCTACCATATTTATGTAATGTGTTTCAGAGGATGGCACATTCTTATCTATAAACTATTATTTTGTTTTTCTCATGACGGTTTACATTTTCTGAAGTGAATTTAACTTGTAAATGTAGTCATTATTAAAAAGGTAAAACTAATGTATTTATATAAAAGATTTCCTGGATTCATTAACATGATTAATCAATCAATGTTTATTTATATAGCCCAATATCACATTTGTCTCAGTGGACTTGTTTGTACAGAATATCAGTATGACCCCCTCTCTGGTACACTCTGTATAATGCATTTTCTATACATTTGTTTTAAGAATTAAAACTGACATTTGCTACATGGAAAATACACAATATTGTGTTTCACTGACCTGTTGCTTCTTTTTTAAGATATATTTATGATGGTACAGAAAACAAAACTAGTGTGAACCAGTGTATTCATTAATATCAAGGATTTGTAACTCTTTAAAAAGGTGTGTGTGGCTCTTAAAAGAGCCGTTGTGTTTGGGTGTCCTGGTCTCAGTCTCTAAGCCCTCTCCCCGCGGATGCGGCGGGCCAGCTGGATGTCCTTGGGCATGATGGTGACCCTCTTGGCGTGGATGGCGCACAGGTTGGTGTCCTCGAACAGGCCGACCAGGTAGGCCTCGCTGGACTCCTGCAGAGCCATGACGGCGGAGCTCTGGAAGCGCAGGTCGGTCTTGAAGTCCTGAGCGATCTCCCTCACCAGGCGCTGGAAGGGAAGCTTGCGGATCAGCAGTTCGGTGGACTTCTGGTAGCGGCGGATCTCCCTCAGAGCCACGGTACCGGGCCTGTAACGGTGAGGCTTCTTCACGCCGCCGGTGGCCGGGGCGCTCTTACGAGCAGCCTTGGTGGCCAGCTGCTTCCTGGGAGCCTTTCCTCCGGTGGATTTACGGGCGGTCTGCTTGGTTCTGGCCATTGTAGTTCCTCAGTGTTCACAGCGAGAGAAGGAGAGCTGTGTGCCTGTGAGCAGCGGCTTTATGAAGGAGCTGCCGGAGCAGGGCAGCGCTGATTGGTGCAGGCCGGGAGACACGTGCGCTGTAGCTGCTTTACTATTGGACAATGTAAACCACTCCTCCACAGGGGATGATCCGGGCGCTCCCGAAAATAAAGGTTTGTTTAGATTAGGAAATATTATCATACATTATCTAATCCAGTGGTTCTCAACCTTTTTACACCAAGTACCACCTGAGAAAATAGTTGGCTCTCCGAGTACCACCCTATGGCCAATGTTAAAATACAGTCTATGCACAGTTCATGCAGGACTCGGAGGCAAATGTATTCATAATAACATTATTTATTGTCAGCAACAGCACAGCGGGAAGGCTGCTAGGCGGGGCCAACGCTGCAGCCTCCACTTCATCTTCCAACACATTTGGTCTTCTTTTAAATATTGTTTATATAATTCGCGCAGGCTTTATACTAAAGGTTTGATGATTAAAGGTTCGTTAATATGTAATAAAACCCCCGAAAAACATTTACAATTGAAAAAAGACAGGAAAATATATAATGTTTAAATACTGTATAGCCCAACTTTTTATATAAATGCAGGATTTTAGTAAATATTCACGTTTGTGAGAGTACTTGATTATATTTCAGACATTACTTGGATTGTTTTCTTAGTATTGAGTTGTAAACAATGGGCATGAATGAAAGCTATATGTTTAGGATGCCATGTGAATAATATTTAGATATACTGAGGTGGGACTTATCGTGAGGTTTATGACTGAACAAAGCACAAGGCCCATTTGATAAAGTGTTCCTTTCTAGAAAACGTAATCTGGTAATATTAGAACAGGAAGGGGTCTTATAGTTGATCGAGTGGTGGGTGGCTCTTTCCAAGCGTTCTGTATAAATAACGTGAGCAACATTAGTGTAATAAATTAATTTCATTTCTGGTAGTTTCAGTATAACAGGATGAGCTCTCTGGATGGGTTGGGTGGCTCTTAAAAGAGCCGTTTGTTAGCTGTGTGTCGGGTTTACTTGGAGCTGGTGTACTTGGTCACGGCCTTGGTGCCCTCAGACACGGCGTGCTTGGCCAGCTCTCCGGGGAGCAGCAGGCGGACGGCGGTCTGGATCTCCCTGGAGGTGATGGTGGAGCGCTTGTTGTAGTGAGCCAGACGGGAGGCCTCCCCGGCGATGCGCTCAAAGATGTCGCTCACGAAGCAGTTCATGATGCCCATGGCCTTGGAGGAGATGCCGGTGTCGGGGTGCACCTGCTTCATCACTTTGTACACGTAGATGGCGTAGCTCTCCTTCCTGGACTTCCTCCTCTTCTTGCCGGTCTTGCTGGCGGTCTTAGCGACGGCTTTCTTGGAGCCCTTCTTGGCCGCTTTGACAGGGGGTGCGTCTGCAGGCATGTTTACAGGTTGAGGTCTGATAGAGTCATTGACTGCGGCAGGCAGAGCCGTCTATTTATATCCACCCTATGCAAATATAACTGCGCTGTTGCTCGCATCGGATTGGTAGTTTTCCGAGGTGGGCGTAGCGTATTCTGAGGTGGACTGAGCATGCGCAAAAAAGAATGCTGGGAGCTGTTTTCTTCCAATTTATATTAGTTATAACATGCCTCTTACAGTGATGCAAACACAGGTATGGTGAAAAAAGAGAGAACTATTCGAAGCAGGAAAAAAACAGCGTAATATACCATCTGACAAAGGCCTGTGCTATAATGCTTCAATGAACTGGTTATTCTTTATAATATCCTCAGATCAATAGGAGACAGAGATGTTAAGTTATAATCAGGGGTTTTATTATTATTTACAGGTAGATATTATCAAGGGTGTAACTTTGGTTTAAGAAGTGGGGGACACACAAAACAGGGGGTCCTCCGCAATGAAACATATATTATCATTATATATAATGAGTGTGCAAACTTATCTAGTATCCTATCCATATGAACCTGTTTATTTGTGGGGGGACCTCACCTCCTCTAGGGGGTCCGGGGGCATGCACAGCCCGGTAAGATTTGTTTCTTTAAATTTAAGTTAAATGCATCAATCTGGTGCACTTTGAGGGGAAATGAAGAGATTTATGGATACAGCTCTCAACACTCATATGAAACAGACCTGTATAATGCTTCAATGAACTGGTTATTCTTTATAATATCCTCAGATCAAGAGGAGACAGATGTTAAGTTATAAATCAAAGGTTTTTATTATTATTTACAGGTAGATATTATACACTTTTGACTTTAAGGGCTTCAGTTTCTACTGCTTTACGTCTGGCAGCATTCCGTTGCTTAGCTGCATGTCTCCACCTTGCTTCTTTCTCCTCTTGCTGTGCAGTCCTCTTGCTCTCTTGCTCTCTTGCTCTCTTGCTCTCTTGCTCTCTTGGGCACTTGCACATGTTTTCTTGAAGCCATACTCCACCGTCTCCTCCCTTTCTCCACAAGCCTCTCCTCTCTCTGTGCTTTATCCCTTCTTGCAGCAGACCTCATGTTGCGGCACAGTGTTCTGTCAACTGGTCCAAGCTTTTCGTCTTCTCTCTTAAACATCATGGTGGCAGTCTTGCCCCTAGACTTCATGGCATACTTTGCTGTCTGAATTGCATCGAGAGTGGCAATGTTCATTCTTGAGCTTTTACGGTCAAGAATATCTCCCATTAAAGTGGACCTATCATGCTATATTTGAATAATATATTGTAGGGCCATAGCTATATAAAACATGTCTGTGAAGTTTTTTTTTCAAAATACCAAACAGATCATGCATTTTAGCCATGCCTCATTTCGCTCTATTTGCTCTTTTTTAACCCTGTTTTGCAAGGGCTGATTCTGTGAGAAGTCTTCTTCGCTGCTTTTGTGGCAGAATACAGCGCCACCTACAGGCGCCACCTACACACGTAGAGGTGTGCTGCCTTTGGCAGGCACACCTCTTACTAATGGCGCACTAATGGCGCATTTCCATTACAGGGCGGAGCGCGGTTTAAGCGTGCCGTGCCAAACCCGGCCCGTTTTTGGTTGCGTTTCCACTAGGCCACATGTGTCAAACTCAAGGCCCGGGGGCCACATCAGGCCCTTGGTGGATTTAATTTCGGCCCGCAGGATAATTTCTAATTACTATTAGATCTGGCTCGCCGGTATATTGCACGCACACCTTCACTCCATCCTGAGGGTCTCCTCAGCTCGGAGCCTGACCCCAAACATTGATGAACTTGCACCCAAGATGAGATGCCAAGTATCTGGCTTGAACTAGCATCACAGAGCAGCAAACTGAGTTTAATGGATGTTTCCTGTTGCACTTTTTTTCTTGCGACAACAGGGCATGTTTGGTTTTTTCTTTGAGGGGAATTGTTTTTTAAGAAATGACTCGGGAAAAGCTGAAGATAGAGCCATAAGAAATTAATGCAACTGATTATTTAATGTTTAATGTTTTTTTTATAGGCAATCATTTAAGCTTTGTTAGTTCCAGGTTTAATATGTGCAATAAGTTCATTTCAATAAGTTTTGCAATAAACATTGAACCAGTCGACCAGTCGACTAGTACCGATTTTTAAATTTTGGCCCACTGTGTATTTGAGTTTGACACCCCTGCACTAGGCCTAGTTCCGGCTAGCGGGTACTTTTTCACAGTTTTCTGGCTCTCCAAAATCGAGTTCTTTCCGGGCCAACAACCGGGCTGAGCATGCTAAACTAGTGAGAGAATCGCTGGCAACTACAACAAAATGAGCATATTTGACCGTGATTTAATTGTAATACACGTTTCAAAATGATGCCGCAGTAACAACATACTGATACCGGTTAGTAAAAACCATGAATTAATGCTTTGACAAGTCTGCAGACAGACGGCAGGCGAAACACCTTTTAAAATGCGTGTTTTCTGAATGGACATCGGCTAAGCCAACGTTGTATATGCTCCGACCGTCCACACTCACAACAACGGCCTACAGACATAAATAAAGCAGCGACTGTATTCGCCATGACACTGACAGTCTGTGGTTTGTACTTGTTTAACTTTTGTCTAGTTTCTGAACAGATATGAGGAGCTGTGAGCTCTGAGTGCTAACAGCTAACGGCTGATGTTGGTTTTGTGTTTCGCATTGAAGATGACGTCACGGCTCCGTCTACACTGCGTTACTATAGTTACTGCCCCAGTTCCTAAACTGTAATGGAAACGCAGCATAAAGTGAGCCTGGCCTAACAAGGCCTAACTATACCGTACTAAGCCGTGCGAGGCCCTGCAGTTGGAATGCGCCATTAATTTACCATCAAACTAGAGCTTTTTTTTTGTTAGGGTAACCTGGCCTCTTTCCACCAGTAGATGGGACTCTTTTTTACTTTAATACAATATTACCTAAATACTAACTAATCTTTTTCACACACTAACCGGGTGTTTTCGACGGGCTGCTTCCAGGTTTTCTGTCACTTTACCAATATAGAACTGGGAATAAAGTGTCCGGTTGGCCAAGTCCAATTCTGACAATGCTTTGGGCGAAATCTTCAGATGCTCTGGTTTGATAAAGTAAGTTGACAAACACTTGAAGCTGCTTGTCATGCAGCTTGTGGACCAAGGTTTGACTTTCCTTAAATGCACAGAAAGGGCACGTTTCAGTAAATACTGAACCATCTTTTGTTTATAAAATTGCAATATGCATGTTATTTCTATATGTTGTGTCTTATACATAACATACATGCACTTTAGAGCTAATGATGTTATAACAGCCGACAGAAACATTTACTTATGGCGCGTTTCCACTACAGCGCGGAGCCCGGTTTAAGAGGGCTGTGACGTCAGCGGCCCGACTTTGGTTGCGTTTCCACTTGGCCTAGTACCGGCCGGCGGGTCCTAATTCACAGTTTTTCTGGCCTCATAAAATCGTGGTTCTAGGGCCAGGAACAACCAGGCTGAGTTGTGACGTCAACACTCTCGACTGCTGATTGGTCAGAGAGAATCGGCGCAATCGGCGCGCGAGATAATCCCTAGCGTCGCATATATATATAGCGAAGCTTGCAGCATTTTTATAAACAGCATTTTTGTCAACAGAGGAGCTAAAATGGCAAAGAAAAGCACGCACTGGTTGGTCGAGGAAGTGACGACGTTCCTACATTACATTGCAGATGATAAGATCCAGCGGGAGCTCGACGGGACAACTCTCAATATTAAAGTATTTCAGGAGGTCTCTACACAGATGTCCACAAGCGGCTACTCGAGGACTGTCGTGCAGTGTAGGGAAAAACTCAAAAAGATGAAGAGTGAATATCGCTTGGTCAAAGATAATAACAACACGAGTGGTGCCAGTAGGAAAAACTGGAAGTGGTTTGAGCTAATGGACACCATTTACGGCCATAGACCGGCTAGCGTTGGGAGGGATGGAGGCCTGGACTCTGCAACGGCGTTACTGGAGTCTCTGCATGGTACATTTTTTCTAACTCTCTGTTATTTGCTTGAAAGCGTTGTGTCCCTATCTGTTCTAAAGCTCACTTCTAACAAATAAGTCGTCACGGCAGTTTTAAGCAGCGTGACTCCGCCCACCAAAAAGCCGATCGCTCCGCCTAAACTGCGTTACTATAGTTACTGCCCCAGTTCCTAAATTGTAATGGAAACGCGCCATCAAGTGAGCTGGTCCTAACAGGGCCTAACGAGGCCGAGCGAGGCCGGGCTCCGCGCTGTAGTGGAAACGCGCCATTACATGCGCTGGTTGCGCAACCGGCTGGTGCTGCCGCTGCTGCGTCATGACGTCACCGGTGCTTATCAGGCTCTAGCTCCGAACCGGCCCTGGAACCGCGTTGGTGTCAAAGGGGCATTAGTTAGCCGGAGCCTCGCAGCGGGGTTACAGCGGAGAATTGCGCCGCATTTTCGCATGACTGATGTGCAACAACATGTGACTCCTCTGTTTGTCTTCTGTTGGTCGCTTGTTAGCAGACCCTTCACGCGATAGCAGAGCGAACAGGTACAGGAGGCGTAGAGCGAGGGATCATTGTCCACTAGTCGTGCTCGCGGATGGATACAAAAATATACCTGGGCAGCCCGCCCAAATAAAGTCTATGTTTTGAAGTGAGAAGTGGTCCGACAGCCATAGACTGAATATATAAAGGTTAAAACGAAATAGACAAGTGTTAAGCGTTAAGTGGGATAATACTGTAGAACAAACGGCTTCTGTTTGAGGTTGGTAAAATAAGATCATCCTTGTAACTTAGAGAGATATTTTATTATGTAGGTAGGAACTATATGCATCGCTAAGGTTAATTTAAATTGGCTATGCTCAAGTATGTAGACAAGCTAACGTCAAAGTAGTGTATGTGAAAACAACCTCACAATAAGATGTGTGTATGTTACAATTATTAATGTCATATTTCAAGATGATTACTTAGATATTACAATATGGTTAGTTGAGCTGGAGTTCATTATTGAGCTTACACGTTAACGTCAGTCATATCTGAAGAACGAACCCAAACCTTGTTGTTTTTATTAATTGTATTACCAAATTGGTATCAAATAAACAGTAAGCATTGGTTACACAACTTCCAAAGTTACAGTAAAATAAAAAGGACCCTGACTCGGACAATACACAATGCAACATGTTCAACAGAAGAGAATCAGTTATATTGCTTGTACACATGGTACTTTACATATATATATGTTTGTTTAAAGGGTCCAGGTGACGCAGACAGGCTGGACCAGAGAGTGAGAGACAGAACTGGACTCCTCACAGCAGTGAACTTCAGCACAGGTACGAAGACTCTTTTCATACTGTACAAAGAATCAAGAAAGATATTGGTTTAAATAAATGAAGTATTGACTTTAATACACTGATATACATTCCATTAAACAATACTAAATACTAGATCACCTACACATCAATTATTAATATTGTTACATCAAGGCCGAAAATTAGGATGAGCACCAACGGTCAAATATGTTTTTTTCCCTCCCAGAACTACCAGCGCAGCGCCCCCCAGATCTGGCGCCCTAGGCGAACATCTGTAATGCCAATGCTAAGGACCGGCCCTGCCGCCACTTACTGTACATGAGTGTGTATCATCATGTCAGTCCATCACTCAACTCATGGACGTATTTATCCATGATCTAAACAAAATAAAAATAATAATAAATAAAAACATAAAATAAATAAAACGGCTTTGTTGAGAAGAATTAAAGATTTAAGACATTTAAAAGACGAATAATTAATTACAGAATTGGAATACAACTCAAGCATAGAAAAGAGGCGAATTCAAAATAAACCTAGATAATTAAATACACTTTAAAATATCAAAAATTATACATTCACTTAAACATAAAATACATGATTATGCTTATTATTGTGTTCATCAAAAAAAAGCAAAGGGAATATGGTTCATGCCATTAAATCAAGACAAATAACATATTTTTATAAAAATAAAAACATGAGTTTGATCAATAAGAGAATTGCAATGATGTGCTCTGTGAAAATAAATGTTATCAGATAATGATGTTGGCTACTCATGTTTATAATAAGAGAACTGTGTCTTTCCCCTCGTCAAGTGTACTGATGTTGACGTAAGAGGACATGATTCAGCCCAACCAGCAGTTAACTGCTTGTAGGACAGTCCAATCTTAGTGACTACCCTCTGCTGAATACATTGCTCACAGATAGAACATATCAATGTCTTACATAAATTAATTATGATTTTAACAGGATGTGAATCGTTTAATAGAACAAGTCCTTCTCTATTAATGTGATTAATGTTCTGTTTGCGTAAAGGATAACTCAATTTTTTGTATATTAAGTGTGAAAATAAATTGATTGCGTTTCAGACAACCAATAATGAGGCTCTGCGAAATAATTTCCTGTCTATTGAAATACATTTGGACTTGGATAGTTCATGGTATTTACTAGGGCTTTCCCAAGTGTTCAAAGCGCCTTACATTACATATTAGACATTAATCCATTGATTACTGTGGACAATACCCACAGGACACACTGTCAGAATCCACCGTGGTATTTGATATATTGAATTAAAATATTCATCTTGGTTATCAGATAAGGAACGGTGAACGAAAACAAAAAGAAGAAATGTTAAATACTTCTTTGTAAGTTAGTGTCCTGTTTTAGAAAAAATAAGATATGTATATACATATATAGACACACACAAGCATTTTATTATATTTCTATATTATATTTGACTCAAACATGAGTGATCTTGAATGACAGTGTTAAGGAAACTCTTTATATAATTTGGGTGGCTCTTAAAAGAGCCTTTGGTTGGTTGGTCTGACAGCTGTTTATCCCCCGAAGCCGTACAGGGTGCGGCCCTGCCTCTTCAGAGCGTACACCACATCCATGGCGGTCACCGTCTTCCTCTTGGCGTGCTCGGTGTAGGTGACGGCATCACGGATCACGTTCTCCAGGAACACCTTCAGCACACCGCGGGTCTCCTCGTAGATCAGACCGGAGATACGCTTCACTCCGCCGCGGCGAGCCAGACGGCGGATGGCGGGCTTGGTGATGCCCTGGATGTTATCACGGAGCACTTTGCGATGACGCTTAGCGCCTCCTTTGCCGAGCCCCTTTCCTCCTTTTCCTCGTCCACTCATTTTGGAGTCTTGGTAGATCGGGTCGTTCAAAACGAATGAGTGGAAGCAGTCTGACCGGCAGTATTTCAATATTCACTGCCGACCTAAGAGAAGACGGACAGCGGGAAGGCTGCTAGGCGGGGCTAACGCTGCAGCCTCCACGTCATCTTCCAACACATTTAGTCTTCTTTTAAATATTGTAATATCTAATTCGCGCAGGCTTTATACTAAAGGTTTGATGATTAAAGGTTCGTTAAGATGTAATGAAACCCCCGAATAACATTTACAATTGAAAAAAGATAGGAAGACAGAAAATATATAATGTTTAAATACTGTATAGCCCATACAGTTAATGTGAATGGTTTATGGCTCAGGAAGCTGCGTTTCGTATTCATTTAAAGGTGGGGTAGGTAATTTTGGAGAAACCAGCTCGAGTGCGCTAGAATTTGAAAATACACAGCCGGAACAAATCTGCCACTTCCTTACAGAGCCCCTCCTCCAACACACACGCATGACCAATGAGGGCACGAGATAAGTTTGTGCACAGATGGAAGGCTGACAGGCAGGTAGGCCATCCAGTTATTTTAGCCGGGCCGGCTCAGATGATTGGTCGTGCTTTTCACAGCACTACGGCTTCCACAGATGACATTTTTGTATGGATTTTTTGTCAAAGCACTAAAGATATTCATTGCTATCGGGATGTTAAGAGCATTCCATGGAATATAACAAAAAGTGTATCTCGATCCGGTTTCTCAAACTTACCTACCCCACCTTTAATTACTTAACTAGGGGGATCTAAATCTAAGTAGACATGAATTATTAGTTAAATACACAAGTGACATAACAGATGAAGAGGTAACCTGTGTGCAATGAAGTGTCTCATGATATCTGTATAAATACAGCTGTTGTAGAAGGATGGAGCAAGTAGGATCCAAGGTCCCTCCAGTGCTATTTAACTGCATGACAATAGTATAAAGTATTGTAAAGAAATGGTATAATGCACCTGCATTTTATTACAATTCTGAAATTACATTTCTCTTTGATTGCTTCGAGCAAAAACACTTAATGGGTATCCACTGAAATGAAGTCTGCAGGGAAACCTATGCTCAAAATACTTTAGTGCTGACTAAGAACTTAAAGATCGTTATTTCATAGCGGAAAACAAGTCTGTATTAATGATACAGAAATGTGAAAAAATACAATTTCTCAGGATGTGATATATTTAAACCCCGTTTTATATTTATGTATACTTATTACTTTTAAAAGTATGCATTCATTGTGTTCTAACCGAGCCATTGTGGGGCGAGCTGTAACGAGGCTCAGTAAACTATTAACATGTGAGAAAAATATGCATTTCATATTTAAGAGATTCACATTTAGGATCCATGGATTATGCATCAAGTTGTACACTTATTAAAAACCGAGGAATACATCTAGAGAAGTAGTGGGTGGCTCTTAAAAGAGCCGTTGTGTTGTTGGTCTATCAGCAGCAGTTTACTTGGAGCTGGTGTACTTGGTCACGGCCTTGGTGCCCTCAGACACGGCGTGCTTGGCCAGCTCTCCGGGGAGCAGCAGGCGGACGGCGGTCTGGATCTCCCTGGAGGTGATGGTGGAGCGCTTGTTGTAGTGAGCCAGACGGGAGGCCTCCCCGGCGATGCGCTCAAAGATGTCGCTCACGAAGCAGTTCATGATGCCCATGGCCTTGGAGGAGATGCCGGTGTCGGGGTGCACCTGCTTCATCACTTTGTACACGTAGATGGCGTAGCTCTCCTTCCTGGACTTTCTCCTCTTCTTGCCGGTCTTCGTGGCGGTCTTTGTTACCGCTTTCTTGGAGCCCTTCTTGGGCGCTTTCACGCTGGCTGCTTCAGGCATGATCAACGGTTGAAGGTTGTCAAAGTAGAATGACTTCACCGAGACACAGCGTGGTCTATTTATATTCATCCGATGCAAATGAGGCTGTGCTGTTGCTCGCAAGGGATTGGTTGGGTACTGAGCATGCGCAAAACAAATCACCCTTTGAGCGTAGTTTTGGAGAATATAAAACATCGTTTTTTTTTCAGGTAACTTTTATATATTAGTAAGGACCCTGCTATACGCTTAAAGTGACAGGTATTAAGGCACTTTAAAGTATATTAAACATGATCTATATTATCAGTAATATGAGCATCATAAAAACATTAGTAGATCGTGTATATATATGTATATATATACACATTTTTATATTTGTATTTGTATTCCTCTGGATTATGGGAAACGGTATTTCGATCTCTGTCTGTATACACAAACTGAAAGATTGACAATAAAGTTGATGTGATGGTTTACAGACTGCTTAGAAACCGAAATAAAAGCTTAATAACAATGATGTAAAAACACCACCAGGAGAAAGTAGAGTATATGAGGGTCCATGGACAGAGGGGGTCGTTCTCATATTCTGTACAAACTGAGTCCACTGAGACAAAGGAATAATGTGTGATATTGGGCTATCTAAATACACTTTAATACACTTGAGTCATGCTGAGGCTCACTACAGAGGGAGACTTCTCTACAGTATATTCAGCCTGCAGTCAAATGTGTCTAAATACAGAAACAGCAGTTCTGTCTCTCCATATACATACCTGTAATTCCAGAGATACTGTGCTACATTTGTGTTATTTTCATATATTGCTGCACTGATCAAACACACTGGGTCAACTTGTTCAGGGTTGGAGTGTTAATGAGCCCTAAAAATTAACATATAGTTTTAATAGCCTAGAAGTGAAACATACTCATTCAAAAACGGTGTACCTTAATTAGTGAATGTTTGATCTACATTTGAGTGAAAAAGCAGTTACACTAACATCATTACACATTAGGCTAGTGGAAACTACAAAAAAACTTATAGTCAAGGAATAGATCAATATAAAAGTGTTTGATGAGGGAAAGCTCTCTGGATAGAAGTGTGTGGCTCTTAAAAGAGCCTTTGGTTTATTGAAGCGGGTTCAGGGTCTTCACTTCTTGGCGGCCTTCTCGGTCTTCTTGGGCAGCAGCACAGCCTGGATGTTGGGCAGCACGCCTCCCTGAGCGATGGTCACTCCTCCCAGCAGCTTGTTCAGCTCCTCGTCGTTGCGGACGGCGAGCTGCAGGTGGCGGGGGATGATACGGGTCTTCTTGTTGTCGCGGGCAGCGTTTCCAGCCAGCTCCAGGATCTCAGCGGTCAGGTACTCCAGCACAGCGGCCAGGTACACCGGGGCTCCGGCACCGACACGGTGGGCATAGTTACCCTTCCTCAGATGCCTGTGGACACGGCCGACGGGGAACTGGAGCCCGGCCCGGGAGGAGCGGGTCTTAGCCTTGGCTCGGGCCTTTCCTCCGGTCTTGCCTCTTCCTGACATAATTCAGTTCTCGGGTTAACGAAGAAGTGTGTCTCTCTGTTCGCCACAGCGGCTCTTTATATCCACCAGCTGCTCTCTGATTGGCCTTCAGCGAGCGTATCGACGATCGTCCAATCAGAAGGCAGTTCATATTAAGACATTTCCCTGCTGGTAAAATTATTGATCCCCTCTGTCAGATGAGCAACGTGTGAATTTCGACCTATATAAACAGTATATATTTTACAATATGGGATAATGTGAGAGTAACAGGCTACAGGTGCAGGCAGGCGTCCCTCCAGCAGGTACAAAAGAAGGAGCTACAGCCTAAGGAATATGTATATATTATTAATACCACACTGTATGAAGTACTGAACTACAAGTAAATATGTTCCTTCAAGTGTTTACATTATCATGAAAAGGTAGATGAAGAGTGTTATATAATTATATGTAATATCACTTACAAATTAGTACTACTTGTACTAATAGCATACATGATGTACGAGCAGCATGTTGTAGAACTATCTGATTTGTTATGGCCAGAACAATATAATGATACTTAGCAAAGAATAGGTATTTTTACAACTTTAAGCGTTTTTGTTAAAAGGTTATACATTTATGATTATGATTCTATGACAAAGCATTACATGCAGCTCCAACTGTACTTAATGAGATCAGGCCAACATATAGCAAAGTATTCCTCAAAAATTCATATTTATTTATGTTTTTTCTTTTAAAAACAGAATTGTTATTGCATGGCTTAAACAACATTATTCTATCAGCTCTTCAATGTATTTTGGTTCTCAGAAAAAAACTGACCTTCCCACCGTTAATGAATTATATTAGTGGTGTACCTAAAAACCTAGACACAAATAATGCAAATAATATATATACAGACCGGCTAATAATATTCAGTGTTTGACATGGTTGGTGTTAAGAATAATTAATGTAATCATACATAAGATGGAATAAATATAAAAATAGATATTTAGTATAGTTTTGTCTCCTCTTGTGAACACTAAGGGTAGGCACAAACAATAGCAAGTATATGAACACATTTCTATTGGACATGCCATGAGGAATTCACTACAAGAAATTAAAACATAAATGTAAATACTTGGTTGAACTATCGGTAAATTGGGAGAATAAACTGATTGAAGTCAAAGAAGTGAGACATGGGGAAATCAAAATACCAATTATAAAACAAGAACTAACATCGTTAAAACATTCATACAAGGGAAGATCCTTTCTTGGCAAACATTCCCCCCCACCCACCAAAATAATTAAACAAATAATGTGCACATTTGGTGTGGGGCACAACGAGGGAGGTTACTAAACGTTATGTATTATTTAAAGTATGGAGGCTTAGGAGCCATGACCCGGATGTTAAACTCAAAATGACTTTAGTTACAAATGAAATAAATCCACCACTAAAGATAGATGTATACTTTATTGATCTCAATTTGGCAAATGTGTTCCTTAGAAGCAGCAGTGCTTTCATAATAAAAATACTTTAAGTGGAATAGAGAGAATAACAATTAATAATACAAATAATAGTATTATATCCAATAAACAATACAACATATATAGAAAAGGGTCCAAATACTACAGGAGCACATTATATACATATAGGATGGTATATCATTTACAGAAACTCATGAACATTAAAGGAGGGTGTAACTCAATCTGCTCATGTGGCCGTGAGTCATCTGACAGCCTGAGTTGAGCTGTTATTAAGTGTTGTGGCAGTAAACAGGAATATAGAACAATAATCATAAATCACATCAAATGTTTTTATGTTAATCGTTAAAATCAATTTACATTTGTATCCACCAATAAACTAAATCAGGAATGTTCTGTTAGAGGAGTGAGTGGCTCTTAAAAGAGCCGTTGGTTTGTGAGTCTGTTTACATGGAGCTGGTGTTGTTGGTCCCGGCCTCTTCAAACAGCCTTTTGAGTGTTTCAGTCAGATGAGTTTATCCCCCGAAGCCGTACAGGGTGCGGCCCTGCCTCTTCAGAGCGTACACCACATCCATGGCGGTCACCGTCTTCCTCTTGGCGTGCTCGGTGTAGGTGACGGCATCACGGATCACGTTCTCCAGGAACACCTTCAGCACACCGCGGGTCTCCTCGTAGATCAGACCGGAGATACGCTTCACTCCGCCGCGGCGAGCCAGACGGCGGATGGCGGGCTTGGTGATGCCCTGGATGTTATCACGGAGCACTTTGCGGTGACGCTTAGCGCCTCCTTTGCCGAGCCCCTTTCCTCCTTTTCCTCTTCCAGACATATTTGGATCTTATTGGTTATGAATACCAATATGAATGTTGGCACCATGAGAAGCGGCTGTCTTTATTTCGAGTCAACGGACGTGTTAGAGATCGGTGGGCGGGGCCAACAAAGAGCTGCACTTATATACTTATTTTTTAAATGTAACCGTTTTTCCTTCCACTTTTAAATGTAATTAATGTATGTATTGTAATCCATACTTTGCGTCTTCCTGCGTTATAAGTCGTATCAGAGGTAAGATTTACATAATAATTTTAATTAAGATTATCTTTAACAAATAGGTTTCTCTGCAAAACAAATCCCTCTTCGGAGCCCATTTCCACCAATAGATCCTGTAAGTCATTATGATCAGACGTTTTCTCCAAGTTAAGATGTATTATGTTAAAAGAATGACAGAATAACATACTATATCAAAATAATGGAGTAGATCGCTCAGAATTCTCTAAACATCTCCAAATGTTGACTTCATAACTGAAAATTAGACTTATTATCAGTAGAGTTGTACACTCACAGTGAGGCTTGAACCTATCATACATTATTTTAAATACATGTTTATAACCTGTAGTTTTTAAACATAAATATAACTAGGAGAAAGCAGCTCCTTGTTTCCGGTATCCATAATGATGCATGTTTGTTTTCCTTTAGTTTATTGAGCAACCTTCCTTGTTCATTTTTTTCCTAGATCAATACTTTACATAAACATTGGAATAAAATGTATTATTGAACGGTTGTGATGTGATATTTTAATCTGCTGTAATGTTGTAACTTCCAACACATTGTTGAACACAAGATGGCAGCAGTAAACAACATCACTGCTGTGAGGAATACTTCCATCAACCTCTATAGCACAGGGAAACAGATTTTACAATACACCACTGATTTTAATAACCAGTGAAAAATGTATAATGTGTTATTAAAACAAAACCTAACACTGAACCATTCATTTTAGACATTCAAATGCAGAAATGTTACGACCCAGAGAACATAGAGACATCCACTGCTCAGTAAGCAACACAGATTTCAACGCTGATTCTAAAAAAGTGTGTTTTATTGACCTTGGTCTATCTAATATATATGTTATCATCAATTTCAAAAGTGTCTTGTTGCAAATGAACTGGTTGGCAGGACGGATCTGTTGTGATTGGTCGACTGCTTGGATATGTCCCTTCCCTTACCCGATAAAAATACTCCTTTTTATTATCGTTATATTTTTGACTTACTATTGACTATCTACCTGTTAGATTTGTTTATGTGTGCGCCACCAGACAGCAAAGCAAAAAAACTTGATTCTGATCACGTACAATGTGTTGGAGCGCTAGCCAGTAGAATCGCCAGTGTTCCTTAGTGATGTCATTTTGTCCAGGAACTAAAAAAAGGAGTCCAATGGAGGACTTCCTAAAAATCGTTTTACAATAATATTTCCAATTTTTAAGCTTCTACTTAATATTTTTTACTAAACTATAAATATCTGACAGCTGTAGTGTCACTTTTATATATATTTTCATTTTTGTTAAATATTATCTTGACAAAGTTCACTGCATAGCATTGCTACTGTAGCTAAATGTGCTAAGCTAACAGAAGTTGTTGGAAGTGTTTAGTGTAGTTTCTTTCTTCTTCTTTTTGTACTCGCATGCAGACTGTGTCAAGGTGAGGAGCAACAGCCAGCGTAACCATAAAAACCTCCAGCGTTTACAACCCGCCGCCATCATCAAACTTTCCATAAAGTCGAGTTTTATGGACGTTAGCCGGTTAATGGTTTACAGGAGGACAGGTGACAGGGGGAAACAGAAACAAGATGGACACACAATCGTCCTTATCTCTTCTTTTGAAATGTTCCTTTTTTTCAAACCTCTTCAAAAGAACATACGGCTGAAAACCAAAGCCAGGCCCAATGCGACTTGGCGTAGTCGTTTACGTTTCTTTTAACACAACGTGTTCCCAGAGGAGGGAAAATAACTCAGATCGTACGTACCAGAGTGTAGGAATACTCTGTTCCACGTAAAAGTAGAAGTACCCAGATCTTGTTCTTGAGTAAAAGTAGAAGTACTCAGATCTTGTTCTTGAGTAAAAGTAGAAGTACTCAGATCTTGTACTTGAGTAAAAGTAGAAGTACTCAGATCTTGTTCTTGAGTAAAAGTAGAAGTACCAGAGAGTTGGAATACTCTGTTTCAGTAAAAGTCCTGCATTCAAAATGTTCCTCAAGTGAAAGTAGAAAAGTATTCTCATCAAAATATAGTGAAAGTAGCGACAGTAAAAGTAGTGATTGTGCAGATTGGTCCATTTCAGAATAATATATATGATATGTTTTATAATGATTGATCATGAAAGTGTTCTCAAAGCTGGTAAAGGTGCAGCTAGTTTGAATGACTTTGTATACTGCAGGGTAGCTTGAGGATTTACTCCAGGTGGAACTAAAGTCTGATTTAACACTTAATAATAATAATAATAATAATAATAATAATAATAATAATACATTTTATTTGGGGGGCGCCTTTCATAGCACCCAAGGACACCTTACAGGGCATAGGGGCAATATAGGGAACAATTAAAACAGTGGATTTAGTGAAATATCAGCCGGGGTAAAAGAAGACAAACAACTTGATTATATTTCACATCATTCATCCAGATCTGTGAAGTCACTAAAGGTAGTGGAGTAAAAGTACACCATTTACCTATGTACAATATATGTAAAATGAAAATACTTAAGTAAAGTACAAGGACCTCAAAATGGTACTTAAGGGCAGTACAACTCTGCTTGTACCTGTATGTGCTATTTAACTGGATATATCCCATCTAACAGCCGAAAGCTTCACATAGAAAACAAACGTAAGACTTAAACATCAATAAACAAAAGTCAATAGATAACAATAAAGTTATTTAAACACCTGAAAACATGAATGAGCCTTTATTTATACCTTTGTTTAGCATTCAGTTAATTACAAAAACTACAACAACGAGAAATAACCACACAAACCGGCAACACGGTTACAATAAATAAAGCCATTCAACATTTCTCAAATGTAAATTAAGATAACTAAGATGTACAAATAAAATACAGTTATCTAAAAGGCCTCAGATTTGAACAATTGGTCTAAATTATTTTGGGTTAAATCAAATAACAAAAATGACAATAGATGTTTCCACGATAGATGTACATTTCCAAAATAAAAAATGCAGATAAAAGCCAAATGTGAATCTATCAAATACAATAGTGTAATTTAAAATCTAGGGCTAATAAATGAACATAAATAAAAATATGCTTGGTGATAATTTTCTTAATATATATTTTTTCTTATTCCTATTTACATTCTTACTTCAATGTTCTTATATGTATTCTATTAGATCCCATACATGTCAAGAAAAACAACTTTTTCCAACAAATAAATAATGAATACATAGAAATGTAATAAAATATATTTGCCATTCAGAAGCAGCTGAACCAAATTATGCAACATCAATATAACGTCTATTAAACACTTGGAAACACAAATACACTCGCGCGTGTGTGTAATGACAATTATTGTAGCTTTTATGTGATTTTACTGCAGCAGACTAAACTAAATACTCATCAGTGTAAAACAATAAATCTCCCATAAATCCATAAAGAAGCAGATAATTCCTCTTCAGGGGGATCGCGACAGGTCGTCGGTTTCAATCCAGAGGGTCGAAGAAAACCTCCTTATTAAATAAAAATACCATTTTATTTTGCAACTGGATTATATTTACTTTAACTATTGTTTTCAATATGTACCCAAAATAATGTTTACAAATTAAATATTGGTGATAACATCTTATAATAACACAAATCAATATGTTGTTGCTTATATTAAT
This sequence comes from Dissostichus eleginoides, assembly GCA_031216635.1. Classification (NCBI taxonomy): domain Eukaryota; kingdom Metazoa; phylum Chordata; class Actinopteri; order Perciformes; family Nototheniidae; genus Dissostichus; species Dissostichus eleginoides. The sequence goes on along the minus strand of CM062279.1, from coordinate 26,989,271 downwards.
TACATTTTGTATTGTTCCCTTATTTATGTATCAATTCTTATATTTCCTTTTTGTATTGATTGTTTTATTAATTTAAAGAGTCCTCTCCTGCTGATGTGCACGTGTATATATCAGTATGTGGTGTCTCTACTTTAAAGAGTCCTCTCCTGCTGATGTGCACGTGTATATCAGTATGTGGTGTCTCTACTTTAAAGAGTCCTCTCCTGCTGATGTGCAGGTGTATATCAGTATGTAGTGTCTCTACTTTAAAGAGTCCTCTCCTGCTGATGTTCAGGTGTATATCAGTATGTAGTGTCTCTACTTTAAAGAGTCCTCTCCTGCTGATGTTCAGGTGTATATCAGTATGTAGTGTCTCTACTTTAAAGAGTCCTCTCCTGCTGATGTTCAGGTGTATATCAGTATGTAGTGTCTCTACTTTAAAGAGTCCTCTCCTGCTGATGTGCAGGTGTATATCAGTATGTAGTGTCTCTACTTTAAAGAGTCCTCTCCTGCTGATGTGCAGGTGTTTATCAGTATGTAGTGTCTCTACTTTAAAGAGTCCTCTCCTGCTGATGTTCAGGTGTATATCAGTATGTAGTGTCTCTACTTTAAAGAGTCCTCTCCTGCTGATGTTCAGGTGTATATCAGTATGTAGTGTCTCTACTTTAAAGAGTCCTCTCCTGCTGATGTTCAGGTGTATATCAGTATGTAGTGTCTCTACTTTAAAGAGTCCTCTCCTGCTGATGTTCAGGTGTATATCAGTATGTAGTGTCTCTACTTTAAAGAGTCCTCTCCTGCTGATGTTCAGGTGTATATCAGTATGTAGTGTCTCTACTTTAAAGAGTCCTCTCCTCTCTGATTGGTTAGCTGGCCGGCTCGTTGTGATTAGTAATCTGCTTAGAGATGTCCCGCCCCTTAGCCTATCATGTACAATGAGTTCTAGCCAATAGGAGCGTGAGTGTTTCATAGTGATGTCACTGTTTTCCAGCAGTAACCAAAAGAGTATTTTTCTACGAGTAGAAAATGAATCTGCACTTATTCTGATAAAACTCTTGTGATAACTGCATTGAGTACTTTTAATATTTGAAGTACATTTTACTTATTTGACCTACTTTCACAATTCCAATTCAGGATTTGTACTTGTTCACTGAGTAGTACTGCAGTGAAGGATCTAAATATGTATCTTATGACTGTAATATGTATTCATTCAGTATCTACAGCGTGATATATCTATGACCTCTGATAACTGTGGTATTATTGAGTTAATACGAAGAGCCATGTGATGTTTTTCCCAACGTTCTGTTTAACACAAATCATGAATCATCCTCTTGTCCTCTTGTTTACCTCCAGCGTTTATGGACAATAATAAATATGAAACCCTGAGAACCTGTACGCAGCTTTTAAAAAGAAAAAAAATCATTAACCTTTTACTGCCAGGCGAACATAAAGTCTGCTCAGGAAGCGACACAGATCTCAACGCTGATTCTAAGAGGATTAGTTTTACTGATCTTACAATATTTTATCGTTCTAATATCTCAAATGTATTATTTTTAAATCAATGGGAGGAACAGGTTAGCTGGCCGGCTCTGTTGTGATTGGTCAACCGCTTAGAGACGTGCCGCCCGTTAGCCTATCACGAACATTACATTACATGTCATTTGTTAGACGCTTTTATCCAAAGCCAGTACGGTGGACAATCCCCACAGGAGCAGTTTGGGGTGAAGTGTCTCATGGACACGTACAATGTGTTGGAGCGCTAGTCAATAGGAACGCGAGTGTTACGCTGTGATGTCACTGTGTTCCGGTTAGTAAATGTTGTACTTATAATTATTTTACAGTAATATTTCCATTTGCTTCTGCAAAACATCTGCTGAAGTGTCACTGAATTCATTTTGTATTAAATGGATCATGTTTATTAAAGAAAAGTGAAGCAGCCAAAATATACTAAATACATATTTAAATAAATGACACAGTAGATCAATTAAAAAGGCCTTTTTGAGTTTTCCCTTTCCTGTAGTGTCTTATAAATTAACTCCCCTATTAATTAACTTCCCTGTTAAATGTCCTTTATTTCATATAATTTAGATATAAAATATACAATATCATATATTTATATTTTAATAATTTGAAATGTGTTTATTTTTTTAAATATAATTCAGAAGCATTTGTTTTTTGGTTGTTTATTGGCTTTCTTTTTTATTTATGGATGAAAATAAATGTACAACTCAATAGCCTTTTTTTGTATACGACTGTATTTTCTCCATTATTAGGAATTATTTGACAAACTCTTGGAAATGAAATGTGTTCCCGGCTCGATCACATGCATTACCGTGGACAGGAGGACAAGAGGTGTTTGCGTCTCCTTCTCGCAGTCAAACGGTGTTAAAACTCACGCTGCATCTCTGAGGCACCCGGTCACACGTTGCAGGTGCAGTCTGGGTAAACAATGGCGGGAAGAAATCCCCCCCCCTCACACACACGTCGTTAGCATGCTTTAGGAGGATTAGCATTTTAGCTTGCCGCCGCTCGGGGTCGAGACCTTTGGCAGGAGTGAAGTAAGACACAGGTTAATAGGGCTGTTAAAATGTCACCCATGTTCATGTGAGAGGTCAAATCATGAGAGTATTACAAGGCAAACAGTGACACACACACACACACACACACACACATTTAAGCAGCCTATCCCTTGTGTTCTATGTCGAAAATCAAATAGTTTATGTAAGTTTCCTATATGATTAGCTCTCACACACACACACACACCCACACACACACACACACACACACACATGAAAGCGGCCGCTGTGCTTCACCTGACTGACTGACTGTGTGTCAGTACATTTATTTTAATATTCCCTAAGTTGTTTATTCCTTTGTCTTTATTTTGCTATTTATTTTTACTATAGAGGAAATAAATACTGAATATTGATATTTCATAATGAATGAAATGCATGAAAAAAAATCAATTAATAAAGTCAATAAATAGGGAAACTAAAGCTTTCAACACAAGGCAATTCAAAGTTGACTGAAATGAAAGACATTAAGATCATTAAGAAATAGTGCGGCGGAAACACTTGTAAAACAAGCTAATATAGAACAACACAGGTATAAAATACATGAATGAAGTTACAGTGCAGTATTGAATAGTTATCTAGTCTGGATTCAAAAGGACCTGCAGGATTCTGGGAGTTTGTTCCAGATGTTTGGAGCATAATAACTGAACTTCTCCTTGTTTAGTTCTGGTTCTGGGATGGTTCATAATGTAGCAGCAGATCAGAATGAACCATTCAATGCTTTATAAACCAGTAGCAGTATGAAGTCTCTGACAGGAAGCTCTTAGTGATCCACTTTCTGAGTGTTAGTGAGGAACCAGTGTAAAGACCTCAGAACTGGACTGATCCACTTTCTGAGTGTTAGTGAGGAACCAGTGTAAAGACCTCAGAACTGGACTGATCCACTTTCTGAGTGTTAGTGAGGAACCAGTGTAAAGACCTCAGAACTGGACTGATCCACTTTCTGAGTGTTAGTGAGGAACCAGTGTAAAGACCTCAGAACTGGACTGATCCACTTTCTGAGTGTTAGTGAGGACTCGAGCAGCAGCTTTCTAATAAATGTTTTAGTGAGACCTGTAAAGACACCATTATCGAGTCTACTGAAGATAAAGGCATGGACCAGTGTTTCCCAATACTAAAGTGAATGAATAAAGAAAGAAATATTCATTTATCTCACATTTTACCAGCAATGAATTCCTCGATTTATTTATGTTTTCGTGGCATGTTGATTCCTTATCTAGTGATTCATTTATTCAGCTTACGTCCTCCATAAACCTGAAACTTCCACAAAAACGTAACATTATTTCTGCTTTTTAAACAGATTTCTTTTATTGTTTTCCTGCTTCTCTTTATTTGCGGCCTTCAGATATAAATATATAACTTAATTGGGGTCATCACGCCAGCGTCACATAAAACTGAACAGGGGTGACTTACTTTTACTTTTGCATCAGTTAACGATTGACTGAGGCTGAACAGAGCTGAAATACTGAACACTGTCAATGAGCAAAGATACAAGTGACTACATCCTGATATACACCTGAACATCAGCAGGAGAGGACTCTTTAAAGTAGAGACACTACATACTGATATACACCTGAAGATCAGCAGGAGAGGACTCTTTAAAGTAGAGGACACTACATACTGATATACACCTGAACATCAGCAGGAGAGGACTCTTTAAAGTAGAGACACTACATACTGATATACACCTGAATCAGCAGGAGAGGACTCTTTAAAGTAGAGACACTACTACTGATATACACCTGAACATCAGCAGGAGAGGACTCTTTAAAGTAGAGACACTACATACTGATATACACCTGAACATCAGCAGGAGAGGACTCTTTAAAGTAGAGACACTACATACTGATATACACCTGAACATCATCAGGAGAGGACTCTTTAAACTTTATTGAAACCTAATAGACAAGAAATAAAAAAACAATGGATTAAACCGGCAGCTCAGAAATCCAGATAAATTGTCCAGTAAAAGTACATATTTAGTAGAAACTTGGTAGCAGAGGTCTTTATTTTCAAACTGATTTCTCTTCCAGAAGAACTATGCCAAGGTTCATGAGGGATTAACGGTCTGAACATATAATCTGGAGCCAGAGCCCAGTGCCTTAAAGTCAATCACTAAATATAAAAATCTATCCTCAAACAAACACGCTTTACAGAAAAAATAAGGAACGAAGATGAAGACATTTCCTCTCTGTCTTTTCTTATTCTACACAACAAGGAGAAGGAGAAGACAAACATGAACTTGGAGAGGAATCAGGATTCTGTCGTGTCGAAACTTCCGACATTATCACCGGGACGAAGGTTAATGAGGGGGAAAGGTAAGGCGCACGCACGCACACACACACACACACACACACACACACACACACACACACACACACACACACCATCATTCAACCTGCACTTGAATCGGCTTTTGTAAACTGAAGGTAAAAGCAGGTCAGAGCTGCAGAAAGTATTATTATTATTATTATTGTATTTATTTTTGTATTATTATCTAAATTATCATAATGTTTCACTATTATGATAAGATATTTTTATAAAATGTAATTTATTTATTGTTATCCACTTACCCTTTATTTTCCAAGGTGCCAATCAGTATGTTTTTCTCACATTTCTTATGTTTTTACATCTCCACTCCATAACCTGTCTGAAGCCATGGTGGTGCAAATATGAAATAACAAAGAATTCACGAAGAGACTTATTCCTTTATGTTTGTTATCTTTATAATCTTGACGTTGCCCCTGTTTTCCCAATTATGACATTGAAGTCCAATCAAATCAATTTCGCCGTGTGATTTAGGATTATTGCAGAAAATAATCTCTGTAGAAATCAAACGTTTATGATACTTTCACGTTTAGTTCAGCAGGATAATCTCCACATTACTTCCTAGGTATGGGGAGGGAACACAGGGATGTTAGCCTCTGCAGACCGTTTACATGCACTAACACACTACAGGAGAACAGGGTACAACAATTCAGTTTCTTAATGTTTGATATACATGATGTTTGATTTAGATTTTTACCATTTTACTCCTTTTTGATACAGACAAGGTCATTCTAGTGTGTGTGTGTGTGTGTGTGTGTGTGTGTGTGTGTGGGGGGAGGCTGTGGCGCAGTGGGTTAGTGCGTTGGTGTTGGGATCAGGGAGCACAGGTTCAAACCCCACAGCAGTCAGCATGTCGTTGTGTCCCTGAGACACTTCACCCCCAAAGTGCTCCTGTGGGGATTGTATGTAAGTCGCTGTGGATAAAAGCGTCTAACAAGTAACAAGTAATGTAATGTGTGTGAGTGATGTAGGTTAATGGGGCTGTATGATCTGTCTGACTGATAGAGAGTAATCACCGCCGCTGTAAAAATGACTTCTTTTTTTACAGACAAAAGAAAATAGAAACACAGCATTTTATATTATATTTTTTTATATTATATTACATGATGTTATAATTAATTATATTAAATTACACTATATTATGTTATATTAAATTATATTATATTAAATTATATTTTGTTATATTAAATTATATTATAGACAATTATATTATGTTATATTACATTTTATTATATTATGTTATATTGAATTACATTATATTATGTTATATACAAATTATATTATGTTATATTAAATTATATAATATTAAATTCACTTATTGTATTATTTTATTTTCCTCACAGTGTGTTTGTCATGCCTTCATTCAGCAGCTCTCCTCCCGCTCTCCGTGTAACAGCTCATGTTTTCGGGGGGAATACCGGTAGTCTTCAGTATTATCTCCTCTTTACAGCGACTACCGTTCCTGCACTGCTCCTTTACAACTCCTCTGTTTATCCACAATCAATGTGGCCAATACAGGGGCGTATTAGGGCTGTAAGTCTATTGTAAATGAAAGTTTATGGTAAAATGGCCCATAAACGCTCGGCTGTATAAGTCTGCAGCGCGAGACGATTCTCACAGTTTATGGACGCCGGCGAGAGGCGAGTCTGCTGTCTTTCCTTCAATTTGCTCGAAATATTTGACGAGAGATGATGCCGTGAACGCGTTGATCGGCAACAATTAAAGAGAATTTTAATGCAAGCGAAGGACTCGTTAAATGTCACCGTGTTTGATTTTCTGCCTGCGCGCTGTTTTGATTATTATTTTGTGTTTAAGTCGCAGCACGGAGGGTTTTTGTAAAGTCGTAACTGCAGATTAAGGACGTCCACCATTTGTTTTGGAGAGGAAATGTGCCCTGAAATGGCCACCATCGTGACGTGTGTGTGTGTGTGTGTGGTGTGTGTGTGTGTTGTGTGTGTGTGTGTGGTGTGTGTGTGTGTGTGTGTGTGTGTGTGTGTGTGTGTGTGTGTGTGTCTGTAAAAGTTAAAGTCATAAGAACTTGTTAGATTTAGTTTCCAGATTTCATCGGTAAATGCACGTTCTTCTGCTCGACGTGGTGCAGTTTTCTGCCGGCTGAACATCTGACCCGGAGATAAGAGGCGAGGAAGTCGTTGCTCATTTCCACGAAGCAGAAACGCCGTCATAAAACAGGCGATGTTAATGCATGAACAACAAGAAAATCACAATTGATGTTAGTGTTTTTCACAAGGTTTGCTTGGGTCAACCGTCTCATTAATTTTCTTAGTGCTTGCATCCACACTGAGATTTTTTAATTATTTGGGATGAAAAGCAAATTAAAGAAAAGGTTACAAAAAAGAATTAATTCCAAAAAAGGTACAAATATGATATAGATATTCATAATTTTTCATGTTTTATTATTTGTGCAGAGCATTGAAGAAAAGGTAAAACACTGGCCGCCTCTTCGCTCCACGTCCCTTATTGTGAAAAACTGATTATTAAAATTGTATTTTAATCCTAATCTCATATAGAGTTGAAAAGGAACCATGATCTAAGAAGTGAATGTTAAAAACGTGGATTTAAAACTGGATGAAAAGCACTTTTATAACACGTCAGACCCATTGCTGTTGCCTTCCACAGACTGCAGTTTTCACTCTTGCTTTAACCTTATCAAACTAAATGTGTGTTTCTGGAGGTGAGTCCTATCAGAGCTCATCACGCCTCCTCAACAAACATGTCTGCGTCTCTGTGGTGAAGAAACCTCTTTTACTGCCCCCCCCCCCAATAAACTTTATGGCTCTGAAGAGGCCGAGCGGCTCTCATTACGTTTGTTTACCCAAAAATGAGACACGGACACGGCCGTTGCTACTCACAACGTGGACCCTGTCTTTGTCATTCTTTTGATCACAAATATAAATGTGTATTTCCACTTTCAAAAGGTGTGTTTTTACTGTTATTTAGTCTGTGTTGTAAAAACACTCAGACAGCATGAGAGCAGACTGCATTTAAACTCATGACTAAACCAACGCAGAGCTTGGTGTTGAGGTTTCAATGCACGCTATGAAGCAGATGTTAGGTGGTGACATTTCTCATTAAAAATGTTGAACTATCTGGTTAAAAAGATGACATGTCAGGGGATGACATACCGTCATCTCAAAGCAGTAAGACGCGGTGGGAAAAATGACAGAACACAAATAGGGAAAACGTACGTATGGAGCCTGAGCTGTCGAACGCTAAAAACGAGTTATTTTAGCAAAAACTAGTAACAAAAAACATTAAAAAGCATTACGTTAGTAAACAGCTGTGTGCGTCACTCTTTAGTGTCCCCTGGTCTCCCAGCTGTGTGCGTCACTCTTTAGTGTCCCCTGGTCTCCCAGCTGTGTGCGTCACTCTTTAGTGTCCCCTGGTCTCCAGCTGTGTGCGTCACTCTTTAGTGTCCCCTGGTCTCCCAGCTGTGTGCGTCACTCTTTAGTGTCCCCTGGTCTCCCAGCTGTGTGCGTCACTCTTTAGTGTCCCATGGTCTCCCAGCTGTGTGTGTCACTCTTTAGTGTCCCCTGGTCTCCAGCTGTGTGCGTCACTCTTTAGTGTCCCCTGGTCTCCCAGCTGTGTGCGTCACTCTATAGTGTCCCCTGGTCTCCCAGCTGTGTGCATCACTCTTTAATGTCCCCTGGTCTCCCAGCTGTGTGCGTCACTCTTTAGTGTCCCCTGGTCTCCAGCTGTGTGCGTCACTCTTTAGTGTCCCCTGGTCTCCCAGCTGTGTGCGTCACTCTTTACTGTCCCCTGGTCTCCAGCTGTGTGCGTCACTCTTTAGTGTCCCCTGGTCTCCAGCTGTGTGCGTCACTCTTTAGTGTCCCCTGGTTTCCAGCTGTGTGCGTCACTCTTTAGTGTCCCCTGGTCTCTTCTTGCAGCGTTTGGTTATCTGCAGCTTTTAGTAAACGCTGCGCGTGTCTCCTCAAGTTGCTGAAGATGTTTCTTCATGTGGAACATTTGGGTTTTTATATCTGCATCCTTTCTGAAGATGCAGCACGTTAGCACCTGTCGGCCTCCGTATGCATGGGCCATCAAAACAATGGCTTTACACCAGCAACTCCCCTTCTCTTTATAAGTGCAACATATACGCCTCCTTGAAGTAGTTTAATATTGTCATGCCAAGTGGAACAGTCTAAAGAGTGACATGTAATGTAATTTAAAACGAGAAACTCCGATTATTTCTTAAGAAAAGTCTTACTTTCAGTTTGAAAGTAAGACGATGATCAATGATCCAAGGTCAGAGCTTGAGATAAATATGATATAAATAAGACTTTATGATTATGTGAACATGTGACCCTTTACACTGATAGCTCTAAGCTGTTTGATTTCTCTTTTTATGGTTTCAGGCACACTGCCATCAATCCTCTTTATGCCACATATTGCAGCTTATCAGAGCGAATGAAGTGGCTTTGGGAGTGTCTACTATCTCTACTGAACTTCATGAAGTGACACTCCTCTTGTATTATTTAAACTTACTGTGACTCAGGTGAACTCTAAGGTTAAGGGTAAAAGAGATCAAACCTAAAAGTTGACCACATTGGACGAGGGCAGAAACAACCCTCTAAATATTACGTTCAATTTCACTGATTTGCATCTTTACCAAAACCTCTGTACGCCAGCCTTGACGGTCAAGTCTATTGTAATCTGTGGAGAAAGGTCAACTAAAATATGACTTTAACTAAAACATACTTTGTTAAAGTCTTTCTCTGTGGTTCAAAACAGGCCCTGGCAAGAAGAGACAGTCTGATAAACTGTCTCCAATCCAAGAGGACAAACCTTCTCTTCCCGCCTGTTTTGGTTTCCTCTCGTCCTGTTAACCTTCATTCAACTAAAGCTGGCTCAAACATGAATGTTCAATCAACAAAAAACTGAGAATAAAACCATTTAAATATCCGGATCTAGTCTCGTTGTATTTGTATGTAACGTATTCTTTCCAACGATGGTTTGTTTTTTTGTAAATGCTTCCAAATCTTTTGCATAATCTCGTTTTGAAAAGATAAAAGTGGATAAAACTAAAACTGCTTTTTCACTTTTTATGGAGTTTCGTTATTGGATGATGTTGTGTTACCAGTTTAGGTCTTTAGTTAAGGCCTCAAGTTCAAAATGGCTGTGTATTCACAATCAACCAACACACACACACACACACACACACACACACACACACACACACACACACTGCTGATAGTCTCTATCAGTGTTGAGATAGGACTGTTGTTGGAGGCGTAGTGGGCCCAGAAGGACAAAGGTCTGAGTGAGGGCACACATAGACCTACACACACACACACACACACACACACACACACACACACACACACACACACATACACACACACACACACACACATAAAGCAGATAGCAGTATCCTGCGCTCTGTTTGCCCACTGTTCCTCTTCGCCCTTTGGTCACCACACCTCAACTGCTTCATCATTTAGTGTGTGTGTGTGTGTGTGTGTGTGTGTGTGTGTGTGTGTGTGTGTGTGTGTGTTAGTTGAACTTAAAAAATTAAAAAACGTTATTCATCAAAAACAACAACTTTTCCTGACATTTCTAAATGTTCAAGAAATCCTGAATTGTATTTAAAGTTCTGACTTTTTTCTCAAAATTCTCTCTTTTTTGCTTAGATTTCAGATTTTTCTTTAAATTAGAATATTTTCAAAAAATTCTCACTTTTTCCACAAAATTCTCACTTTTTTCTCAAAATTCAGAATTTTTCTAAAAATACTCGAATAAAAATAAAAAGCACTTTCGGTCAGATCTCAATTTTTTTTTTTACATGTGGCCATTATTCTTTTCCGTATATTTAAACATAAACCCACCCCCACACAAGAAATCAGACAGGATGGAAATATGCTGTTTGTCTTTTAATACGTTAAATTAAGTCACAGTTATAGTGTTACATTCAGTTATCCTGTACACTTATTATTATTAAAACAGCTTTTGGTTCGTGAATAAAATGTGGGTCCGTGACTTCAAATAAGTTTTATCCAACAAGTTTTCACTTTACCTCACATTCATCAAGTTAAACCCGCTTAAAATGTAGAAAAATTACATTAAGAATATACAAATCTGATGGGCGAGATCACAATCATTTACAAGACATTGTGGCACATAAAAGAAAACAAACCAACTTCAGGAGAATTTGCCAGCAGTGGAAGAAATAATAAGATCGTTTCCTGCAGTTAAATTACTATTAGCACACTTTTAGAATACTCCCCTGAATCTCATGCATTTAAAACCTTACTAATGAACAGTATAGCCACTTTCACACCAAGTACTTTGCCGTACTAAAGGTAGGGACACACCAAGCTGACACCCAAGAACTCACACAGACGGACCGACTGCTGTGTCGCCTCACGTCTCTGCGTCTTGGCCAACAGTCGCACTGGAACACACCGCAAAGACTTCAGCCGACGGCCAACAAGCACGTACGAACTGCGCATGCGTGAGTGGCAATAACTCTCCTTACCAGCAGGCGGCGGGAGTGTGTATTCGTCAGTAGAAGCTGCTGGTACTCCCAGCAGCTTCTACTGAAGCCTTCCGAGTAAATCGCCAGAACGCCGACACCTCCTCATCTCCACCGCACCCATGTTTTTTTTGGTGTCGCCATAAGTGATTCTCTCTCCATTGGTGCGCGGGGCTAATGCTAATGCTAATAATGCTAATGCCAGCAAATACAATGGAGTTTTACGGGGCGTGGTTTGCAATTCGCCCAGCCAATCGAAATTGGTACTTTTTTCTCCCCAGGAAAGTACCACCTGTCTAGCAGGCACTGAACATGGGGGTAAAAGTTCTCTGGACTAAGTTCTCTTTTTGGTGTGAACGCAAAATTCCAGGAACTAAAGGAACTAAACGGGAAAAGTACTCCGGTGTGAAAGCGCCATATGTATAAGAAATATGGAATAAAAGTATTGATTGAAGTAAAACAGAAGTGGTTAAGTAAAAGCACCTCACGTTTGTAATGACTTGATATATATGTTAAGATGCACAGATGCCCTTTTTCTGGAAATAAGATATTCCTACTGAGCGAATGCAAATGACTTTATTTCATATTTCTTGACTACAGGTATTTTTGTAAATGCTTCCAGTGTTAATAATTAAAGGCAGAACATAACCCTGTATTATACGTTTCTATGTCCAGTAACATTCAGGAGGTTAACTGTCCCTGATCACATGTTCTTCACAGGACCATAAACACTGTCACTGGAGTTTATCTAAGCGTCCTTTCAGGTGGAGAAAACATAATTTAAAGCAACACAAAACTTTTTTTTTTTTAAAAGCATCATCAAGCAAAAAACAAACACCTGAAAACGTGATTTACCCTGAAAATCCTCTTTTTTTTAAGTAGATTTATAGTTAAAAACAAACATATTTCCCACACTGTCTAACAGTATCATATATATTCTGCATGCAGCTCTTCATTGAAGCTAATTATGTTTACATCGAGCGGCGAATTCTCAGAGAACAGATTGCAGACGCTGATAGTCTATATCTGGCAAAAACCATTCAAGTTTTTTGGTTGAGTTTTCCCTTTTTTGCATCTGATTGCGATGAAAAATGCAATAAAGTATAAAGGTTTTCTTTCCATGCAGAACAATGGCAGAGACAGATAAAGAAAAGTTACATCTTTAGACCAACGAGGTGCAAAAGCATTCCTCAAGACTTCATACGAGGAATTTAAACGAGACATTATTTGGGTGGTATTAAAGGCAAATGGCACAGGAGGAGCTAGCTGACTTTGCAGTGCAGTTAGTTTCTTCTTTGGTTAAGTTGGTGCAAAAAGGCTTTTCAATCCTTTAGCCAATTCGCCCCTGAGTTTTTTTTTATGGCTGCTTCATTCCATCAAATGGACATATTCGACATCTTGGGGAAATTCGGCATCTCCACAAGGAATACAAATTTGAAGAAAGTTTGGACAAGCAACTCTCAACTCAAACTGTGTTCCTATTTCAACTTTTTTCCTGTTGCAGTAGAGTCTTTTTGCATTTAGCTGTTGATGTGCAACCAAACGTCCTTTAATCGGGCTGAAATCCCAGCAAGCGAACATCTGATCACTTTTACAAACTATCTGCAACAGTCAGATGGTAGAAGGAGTTGCTGGTGACGTCACCAATTGACATTTTCTCAAACTTTTAAAGGAGCTTTGGCTTTAGGAAGAAGGGCGGAGAAGAAAAAAAACATGGCAGGAGGCAGGACGGGATGCAAAACGTTCCTCAGTTCTTTGGGGAGAGTATCTCAGTCCAGATCCCCGATGTGAGCGTCCACTAAAAGGTTTCCTCAGTATTCCTCTTTGATGTTCAGAGCCAGCGAGGAGGGCGACACCAGCCCATTGCTACCACTGCTGCTCGTCACCATGGAGACGCTGTTTCCGCCGTTTCCATGGAGAACACCACCGCTCCCATTGGCTGGAGGCGTGGTGGAGGAAGAGGAGGCCGGCTGCTGGAGCTTCTTCTTGGTGATTTTACGATCTTTAGCCCGGCGGTTCTGGAACCAGATCTTCACCTGGAGCAACAAAAAAAAAAATGATGCAATGTAATTTGAAGACATTTTTTTTTAAATACATTTTTCAAGATTCAAGGCTTTTATTGTCATGTGCTCAGAGCTACAGTGTAGTTATGTCGATGAAAATCTTAGGTCACAGGCTCCTCCAACAGAGCAACACAATAAAACTGATGAAATAGTGCAAGGAAATACAATAACATAGAATATAAGTAGTGCCATAAGAGTCTATATACAAGTGATACATAATGTGTAAGTTGCAAACAGATGAATGTTATGGATGTTCTTAGTTCAGGTGTTTAACAGTCTTATGGCCTGTGGGATGAATCTGTCCCGGAGTCATATATGTTTTGACTGTGGTGCACCAATTAACCAAAGCAAATTCCTTGTATGTGGAAAAACTACTTGGCATGCATCCGATTCCTTTACAGTTATAATATATCTGCATGACATGTCAACATCATTTTAAAGCACCACATTTATTTCCACGCGAACAAAGCAATGGTTCCAGTTTGTATTGTTTGTCAAAGATAGGACTTTTAGTTTGATTGCTTTTTTGCGTTCTTTAGCCCGGCGGTTTTTGAACCAGATCTTCACCTGGAGCAAAACAAATGAATTTGAAGACTTGCATCAAGCATTTTACGTTTCCTGTGTGCAATTTTCTTTTTCTACACATATTTCTTTCACTGAGGTGCACCAATTATCCAAAGCTAATTCTTTGTTTGTGAAAAACTACTTGAAATGCATCAGTGATAATATATCTGCATGACATGTAAACATCATTTTAAAGCGTCACATTTATTTCCACTGCCAAGAAAGCAATGGTTCCAGTTTGGTTTGTTTGTCAGCAGTATAACGGAAAAACTACACGTCCAGCTTTCATGTAACTTGGCGGATAGGTGCAGCATGCTTGAAGAAATCGGATCCACGCATTATTTTACATTTTTCGTTAAACATAGCAAGATAGGACTTTTAGTTTGATTGCTTTTTTGTTGTTGTTGGTTGGCAGGACTGGTGAAAAACTAGACTTTTTCATGAAACTTGGTGGGAGCGTTTAGCAAGGCCAAAGAATAACCCATAATAAAAGTCCGTGTTCTTTGAGTGTTGACCTGTTGAAAAGTCAGAGGGTCACCAAATGTAATACACGTCATCCTGTTGGGAACAAGAATGGGTGTACCAAATTTCATGACAATCCATCCAATAGTAGTCGAGCTGTCCTGCTGCTACACATACTCATTAGAGCGCAAATAGTGGATTCATCCGCCCATAAAAATAGTCCCAAACAAGTGATCAATTGCACTAATTCCAGCTGTTTCAGAAAATTACTTTTAAAATTGAATTTACGATGTAGGTCTTCACTAGGAACCAATGGGCATGTTGTTGGTTTAAGTATTTTAGTGGGATTTGTTTACAATGAGAAACATTTTCAGAGAACAAGTTAAAGAAATCCTGCCCAGTTCTTCGTCACCACTTTGAATCTCAAACATGGACGTTATGCTTTATGTAAGATCCTATAAATGTAATGTTTCACCCAATTTTTGTCAGTGTTTTTCCGTACCTGTCTCTCTGAGAGGCCGAGCGTCGTGGCCAGCTCCGACTTCCTCCTGATGGTGATGTATTTGCTGTAGTGAAACTCTTTCTCCAGCTCCAGACGCTGGTGGTCGGTGTAAACCACCCGGTACTTATCTTTAGTCCGCGTCTTCCCGTCTGAAAAACACAGAAACATAACCAGGTTAGCAAAGAAACTGTTGTTGAAATGCCCCTTGCATTGATTTCACATTGAAGGGGTTTCAGTCTTCTTCTCTAAGTCTAAACGTTTATGAAGGTTTCTATGTTTTATGTTCAGTGTCTTGGTTTGTTAGTGTGTCAGCAGGATTAAGTAAAAATGATTGTTAACTAGCATTAGCATGACATAGCATTTAGTAGCATCCAGAACCAAACAGTGGTTGTTCCCAGGTTTTAATCTGTAGCGTAACCCCAAAATAATAACGCTAATAATATGCAAATGTTTTGAGTTTAAGGTAATGCTACATTGCTACTGTTGAAGCTAGTTAGCCAGGTTTGCCAACAATAGCCACGTATTTAAGAACATTAATGCTTAAAATGTATTTAACAATTTACTTTGTCCTCTGTTTTGAAAAAGCTAAAACGTTTACACAATCCTCTAAATTCTTAAAAATGTGGAGCACAGTCACATGTTTAACGAGTGGGACAAAGCTGCTAACGTTAGCCTCATATTAGCGTATTTGTGTGTCAGCAGGATTAAGGAAAAACTACTATATATCGTTATCTAATGCATGACATAGCATTTAATAGCATCCAGAACCAAACAGTGGTTGTTTCATTTCTGATCGGTATCGTGACCCAATAAATAAATATTTAGTTAGCTAATAATATGCAAATGTTCTGCATTGAAGGTAATGCTACGTTGCTACTGTTTAAACTTGTTAGCCATGTCTGCTAACAATAGTAGCTTATTTTAGAACCAAATTATTTCTTAGTAGTTTTTTAACAATTTTCACAGTCACATGTTAAGAGAGCAGAACACAGCTGCTAACGTTAGCCTCACATTAGCGTATTCTTGGGTTGGCAGGATTAAGGACAAACCAGTTTAATGTTTACTACCATTAGCATGACATAGCAATTAGTAGCATCCAGAACCAAACAGTGGTTGTTCCCAGGTTTTAATCTGTAGTGTTATCCACCAGGCCTGCTAACGTTAGCAGCTTATGTTATGCTCGATTTTTACAATTGTTTTAATGCAAATCAGAGTAGGAAAAAACTCTGGAAATGAACAGCATACAACATGTATTATGGAATAAGTGTAAGAATATTGTTTAATGTTTACATTATCTTGCAATAGGGTGTAACTTGTAGTCAATATCCGTATAATCCAGACATAATGATTATTAAAAATACGTGTTTGAGCTCTACCATTTCACATGTACGAGGTTAACATGTTTACCTCATATAGCCTAGTTTTAAAAACACTCAAACCATTGAATCAGTTAATTGAATGTTTCCACTTCATTGACATGAAATCACACCAGCCGTTAGCGTGTTAAAGCTCAATGAAGCGTACGGAGCTGTAGTATTTTATATTATATGTTATAAAACACTCTCGTATAAACTGACGTCAGGCTGCAGCATAATGTGAGTTTTCACCATGACTCCTTTATTCAAATAGGAAACCTGCCTTGGATTGATTTGCATAAACTCACCGTTATCTGCTTTTTGTTTAATTTAAATGGACTCAGTGTTCGTGTGTTTTAAAACTCAACTCTATCAGGAGGTCAAGCTGTTCATTATGAAACTTCAGAATGTATTTAACCTGCAGACTAAAACTCACTACAGTTTTAATAGAAATGACGAAATGTAGTTTGTCTTATTCTTACAGTAAAATGAAGGTACTTAAAGTTAAAGTATTAATTGTCCAGTAGAAATGTATTGAAAGAATGTAAAGTTACAGTAAAAAGTAGGCATAGTACTTGAAATAAAAGTGCTGACTGCTGAAAAGTGTATTTAAAGTAGTAAATGTAAAAGTAGGAGTAGTAAAATGTAGTTAAAGTCAAAGTATTAAAGTACAGTAAAATGTATTCAAAGAACCTCAAGTCAAAGTACTAATTGTGCAGTAAAATGAACTCAAAGTTCTTAAAATAAATTTAGAAATTGTCCAATGAAATGTATTGAAAGTACAAAGTGTATTTTTGTGTTGCAGCATACTGTGTTAAGGTAAATTAAAAGGCCTTCAGCTGTCTTTAACACGCTCTGATTCAGTATTAACTCTAAACACACACCATTTTCTTCTTTAAACACACACTCACACACACACACACACACACTGTCTGTCTGTCCAGTAATTGGTCAGCGGGGGGGAATTAAAACTCAAACATGTTAGTTTGGGAACATCTGTCCGAACGTTCTGCTTCATTGGTGAAAGTGAAAACCAACAGTCTGATAGAGAGCTGACGCTAATGAAGGAGCGTAAATCAGAAGCTCTTCAGCGTTCACTCTGCACTCAAGTATCGTTACTCATTATTCAAAGCAAGAGCCAGGCTAACACTTCCCCCCACTGCCAGTCTTTGTGCTAAGCTAAGCTAACACAGCCCTGATTCCTTCACTAAGACCCTTTCTCTATGGAGGACGAGAAGTGCCAAATAAATAAAACCATATAAAGTAAATGTATATTATATTAAATGTACCTGATTTATTTGTGCTTGATTATATTTAGTTATTTTCCATTCATAAAAAGTTATGTATTTATACGTGTATACATTTATTTTATTTTTATTTTTTTTACGTTTTTACCGTTATTTCTCCATACATGAGAGTAACACATGCGTCACTTCCGGGCAAAAATGACGGCTCCACCCACTTTTGGGGGAAAACAACGTTGTTATTTGAATGGAGGTCAATTCAAATTCTGAAGTTTGTGCCACTCCGATCAGAAATGTAAGAAAACCGTGGATTTGTGGATCTCAAAGAGCCCGATTACGATGGCCAGACAGGCAAACAATTACATTAAGCCATTGGAAATCGACGATCGGGCTCGATATATGGTTAAATATAGCAGTAGGCGATCGATGTCCATAGATGAGAGTAACATCTACTTCACTTTACGGCCCCGCCCACTTTTGGGGGAAACCAATGCTGTCATTTGAATGGCGATCGAGCCTGAAGCCACAGAGCTCCTTTGTTCTTAGAGGAAGTTCAGAAACATTGAACTCTGGATCTGTTTTAATGTTTGAGGTGCAATAAACGGCACAGCAGCTTGTTGGCATGATACAACTATTATTTTCCGCCTCGCTCATGAGAGAAACAGCTGGCGAAATGACGGCCTCGCCTACTGATTTTAATTTAACCATATATCGAGCCTGATCGTCGATTTCCAATGATTTCATGTAATTGTTTGCCTGACTGGCCATCGTATCCGGGCTCTTTGAAGATCAGGAAATCCACGGTTTTCTTACATTTCTGATCTGATTGGCAAAAACTTCAGAATGTGTATTGACCGCCATTCAAATGACAGCGTTGTTTTCCCCCAAAAGTGGGCGGGGCCGTAATTTTCGCCCGGAAGTGACGCAGGTGTTACTCTCATGTATAGAGAATCGCAGTGACGCGTCCTAAAACCCGGAAGTAAACTTCTTCCGGTTCCTTTGACAAAAATGCAATGCAATTTCTCCATAGGATTTTGGAAAATAGCTGGAAATAAGGTCTGTGGTTGACACACATTTAAGAGACAGATCACGTTTTGTTCAGCCGGATAATCTCTACATGTGATTTTCGAATCATAGATCTAATCGATAGATTTATGATCGATAGATTTATGATCGATAGATTTATGATTAGAAAATTATAAGAGATGGGTAGACATGTGGAGATTATCCGACTAAACAAAACGTGATCTGTCTCTTAAATGTGTTTCAACCACAGACCTTATTTCGAGCTATTTTCCAAAATCCTATGGAGAAATTGCATTTTTGTCGAAGGAACCGGAAGAAGTTTACTTCCGGGTTTTAGGACGCGTCACTGCGGTTCTCTATACTTGGAAGGAACTTAAAAATAAAAGTAGAACAAAATAAAATAATACAGAAATAAACAAATGAATGTAAAATGTAATAAATATATATTTTTTTAAAGTTTAAACATTTAAAAAGAAATGCAAAAAAATACAAATGAAATAGGAATATGAAAAAAGGGAAATAACATTTTATGAACAATTATTGTCATGTTTTATAAATTAAACAAGCCCTTTATGTTTTTAATTATTCATGGTATAATTCATGATTTATTAAGTAATTTATTTATACATAATTTTACATTATGTGATGGACATTTTGAAAGGAAATCGTTCATTTTGTTATCAAACAAACGTCCAAATTAGACCCTTCAATAATATCACCTATTATGCAAAATCCACTTCTTCATGTCTCTTCTACATCAACATGTGCCCCCTCTTCTTCATGTCTCTTCTACATCAACATGTGTCCCCTCTTCTTCATGTCTCTTCTACATCAACATGTGTCCCCTCTTCTTCATGTCTCTTCTACATCAACATGTGTCCCCTCTTCTTCATGTCTCCTCTACATCAACATGTGTCCCCTCTTCCTCATGTCTCTTCTACATCAACATGTGTCCCCTCTTCTTCATGTCTCTTCTACATCAACATGTGTCCCCTCTTCTTCATGTCTCTTCTACATCAACATGTGTCCCCTCTTCTTCATGTCTCTTCTACATCAACATGTGTCCCCTCTTCTTCATGTCTCCTCTACATCAACATGTGTCCCCTCTTCTTCATGTCTCTTCTACATCAACATGTGTCCCCTCTTCTTCACGTCTCTTCTACATCAACATGTGTCCCCTCTTCTTCATGTCTCTTCTACATCAACATGTGTCCCCTCTTCTTCATGTCTCTTCTACATCAACATGTGTCCCCTCTTCTTCATGTCTCTTCTACATCAACATGTGTCCCCTCTTCTTCATGTCTCTTCTACATCAACATGTGTCCCCTCTGTGTAAAGAGACTCTGAAAGTTTCAGGAACAAAGATTCTCTCTCTTTTTCTCCTGATCCATTTCTATAAAAACCTGTCTGAAAATGAGCTGATCAGATTTTGGCCACTTTATGATGTCATAACGATGTTTTGTCTTGTGTAACCATTAGCCAATCAGCAACCAAGGTAACCCCCCCCCCCCCCCCACCTTATCACCTGCATCTCCTCCTAGAGCATCATTGAGTTCTTTGTAACCAAATCTCTCTCAGAGGGGCGTGGGGAGGGGCTCCTTATTTTCATCTAAAGTAACAGACAGAGAATCAGCACTTTGGAAACAGGGCTGAAACAGAGGGGATTATGGGTAATGCTGCAATGATCTGTTTGGTGTTTCAGCCAATCAGAGACAGGCTCTGGATATATCTGAGACCTGTGATATATTGATGAAGAACAGGATAACAGGGGACCTTTAAAATCCCTGAAATCTCAACTGAAGACAGAAACTTGATTACTTTTAGAGAACTGAGGAAGTTCAACTACAAATAACAAAATAAATGTTTGTGAAAATAATTCCTTTCCTGTTAATCTCAACACCTCAGATTTATCACAACACATCATTAGTTTCCAGGAAGTCATAACTGCTCCTGACTCCATAGATAGTACGTGCTGAATTTACAATATGTTTAACACTCAATTGACCGACTTTTAAGCCATAAAAGCATTTTAAGATCTGTTATATGATACGGAAGTAAAAGAGTGAACTGCTAATGGAAGTAAATTAGTGATACAACTGAGGGAGCTTCTCTCTCACACACGGTGTTTATTGGATTAATACAAACAGGTTTATTCCTATTTTTATATATTCCGACGACCTTTTTAAAGACTATCTTTCATTTATTTTAATGTATTTATTTTTCTTTATTTCTGTGATTTTTTACAACATTTTTTCTTTGAATATTAAGATAAGAGAAGATGGTCCTTTATTAATCCCAGTATACGGGCGTCCAGGTGTCATCAGAGAAACGCAGAGAGAACACATGGAATAAAAATAATAGGAATATAAAAGTAAAATATGAAATAAAATAAGAATAAGCAACAGTTTTCATCAAAATAACAAAAACGTGAGTTAATTAAGACTTGTTTTGCCTCTTGCAAAATCGCGAAATTCCCACACCCACACACACACAGACACAGAGACACACACTCACACACACAGACACACACACACACACCCACACACACACACAGACACACAGACACACACACACTCACACACACACACAGACACACTCACTCACACTCACACACCACAGACACACACACACACAGACACACACTCACACACAGACACACACTCACACACACCCAGACACACACACATTATTATATATTTGAACTCCTAATTTAAGACGCTTACAATATTTTCATTTTTATTTCTATATTTGTATTATCTTTACCAAAATAAATACACATTATAAAAAAAGGAATAGTAATACCAAAAAAGAAGGGGTATAATGTCTGTGGTAATAATTTACTTTCACGTGTAATCTGAGAACACACGCACACAAACACACACCCAGACACACACACACACACACACCCATCACACACACACACACATACACACACACACACACACAGACACACACACACACAGACACACTCCCAGACACACACACTATCACACACAGTCACACTTCACACTTCAAAGTGCGGACAGTCTTGTTCCTCCGTGTCTTCTCCGCCCAGAGACAGCAGAGGACAAAGCGCCTCCGCCCGGATCCTCCCTCCTTTCAGCGGGGCTTCATTAGCATCACAGCGGCCTCTTTGATCCGGAGGGCCGTGGGGAAGCTCCACACCCCTCGGATCTACGCGTTATATTAGCGATTTTAAAAAACACGACGGTCCTAATGGTTTAAAGTCCCATCTGCGTGTTGAGTGAAGGGAGGGGGAGTCCGGGTTTTAAACATGTATTTTTTTAGTAATTTTCTTATTGGCTGTTTGTATTTTATTCTGTATTGTTTCATTTATTTTATTATTTTATATGCATTTTTTTCTATAAAACACTAGTTAAGAAAAGTGAATATATATATTTTGTATTATAATTATAATATAAATTCTAATACTATTAATACACCAAAATCATGTATATTATTTATTTTAGTTTTTATTTTTAATATAATTTTTATTATTAATATTAATTGTATTAAATAATTTCTAACTGAGGAAGAAAAAATAAACAAAAGTATAAATAAACTATAGTTATAAGCAGGGGTGCCGTAAGGGGGTGAAAAGTTAGGAAGATTCTAAGGGCCCGTGACTGACAGGGGCCCAAACTATTTTAGAACATTAAGAAAAAAATGTTTAAGTAACCAATGTGATATCTTTTCATGGGGCCCAAAATCCCTAGTTATAACGTGGTTATAAGATACGATACAATTAAATTAATGATTTAAATATAAAATGGATAAAAGCAGGGTTTTTTATAACCTCAAATAGGATTAAGAATAATCCCTCTGATCCCTTTTTAAATCATGTTTTAAATCGCTCTGTTTGCTTTATATGAGAAGCGGCACGCTCGGTGTAAAACATGTTTTAAATATCACAGTTTTTACTGAAATTAATCCATATAAATAACAATTAAAAACTCTTTTATAAATCCAAAATATTTACAAAACAATATCAGATATCTCATGTTTGCTGCATTGTGATAGCACTTTGAAGTAAACAATAATAAATGTGATAAGATGTAGGAAGAATGTAAAATAAGACGGCGTAAAAAGCTGATGTGTTATATTTCTTGTACATAATGTGAAGGTTTTTTTATTGTTTAATGCACATATTGAACATGTTTTATCAAGCAATATTAAAACGTTTATCAATTTGAGCCTATTTCAGTAACTATTAAGATATTTAGCATTAAGTGCATGCATTAAATGAAGTCAAACGTGCAATATTTACAGTATAAAGCAGCAGGAAAACTAAAGTCAATTCATTTGAATAAGTATTTCTTTGAGGTTATTTTAGTGGCTTAGTGGGTTTTTTAACCTGCAGACTTGGTTAATTATAGGGAGTTCATAAGGGCAATATTTACAGTATAAGGTAAGAAACGCTAAAGTAAATACCTGATTCCCAATTTATGAATGATATGGAGTTATTAAGCGTTAGGTGCACTTAACGCATGTTATAGCCTACTTCATTTAATGCATGCATTAAATGAAGTATAACCTGCTATTTTTACAGTAAAAAGCATCATAAATACTTACGTAAATTCATTTAAATAAGTATTTTTTATTAAATGGGTTGAGGCTATTTTAGTGGCTTAGTGGGGTTTTTAACCTGCATACTTGGTTATTATAGGGAGTTATTTAGAGTATAAAGAAGCAAAAATACTCAAGTAAATACCTGCATCCTAACTGATGAATAATATGGAGTTATTAAGCATTTAGTGCATGCATTAAAAAAAAGTATAACATGCTATATCTACAGTATACGATAAAATAATTAATGAACTAAAAAAATAAATAAAGTTTGTTTAAATCATTCTTACTGGGGTTGGATGTGGGCGCGGAGCTCCGGCGGATCCAGTCGTACGGGTTCCTCCTCTGCGGGGATCCGGGCGACATCTGGCCGACCGAGGCGTTCAGCTGCCCGGGGAAATCCGCCGGGTTGAACCCCAGAGAGGGACCCACCACCGCGGATCCCCCGGAGGATGAAGCCCCCCCTCCTGCCACCGCCGCCGCGTAGTGAGACGACCATTCATCCCGGGATGGAGGCGGGGGAGGCGGGTAAGAGGTGCTCCATCCCCCGGTGTTTCCCCCAGAGCCCCCGGCCTGCTGCTCGGTGGTCAGGCCCGGGTGGTGAGGGTGGTGGTGCGGGTGGTGGTGCGGGTGGTGGTGGTACCCGGGGAAGTCTGCGTACTGCGGCGGGGCGGAGGTGAAGCTCTGCGGACTGAGGCTCAGAGGGTGCCTCGGGCCCGGGTTCTGATACATGTTGGGGTCCTTGTCCAGCTGCAGGTAACTCACGTACATGTTTCCGGGTGAGGAGGAGGGCTCTGCCTCTGCATGCTGCGGATCCAGACTCTGTCACCTGGCGCTCAGGTAAGATCTCTGCTGTCCACCTGTGAGAGTGTGTGAGAGAGTGTGTGTGTGTGTGTGTGTGTGTGTGTGTGTGTGTGTGTGTGTGTGTGTGTGTGTGTGTGTGTGTCTGCACGTTAAAGCCTCCCACTGTCACATGGTCACTTTTATTACCCTTATCTCCCTCCCTCTCTTCCTCTTCTTCCTCAACTCACATCCTCCCGTAGTTTGGTAATGCATTATCATTTAGTTTCTGTCATCTGAAGAAAAACTAGGATTTTATATTTCTTCCACTTTATACTGTAAATAGGCCAACGGCACGTTTTACTTTATTTATGTATGTAATGCTGAACAACTCCATGAATCAATCAGGATGCAGGTTCAGGATCCTTCAAAGCCACTCAATCAGCTGCAGTTTCACCACATTGATAAACATTTAAAGCATCAATAATTAAGCTATACATATACATATATATATATATATATATATATATATATATATATATATAGCCTATATATATATATGTATATAGGCGCAAATACAATATGGAAAAAAAATAAAAACATTTTCTACAAAAAATACAGAATAGGAAAAAATATTACATTTAAATGTGACAAAAATACTTTAATAATAAATAAATAGAATATGAATAAACAACTGTAGAAAATATAATATTTATAAAAAACATAAAACCTCTAATTCACAAAGATGTTGCAAGTATATTTTGATGATAATACTTTTGTACTTTTACTTGAGAAGTATTTTCAATGCAGTACTTTTAACAGAGTATTCCTACACTCTGGTACTTCTACTTGTACTCAAGTACAAGATCTGAGTACTTCTACTTTTACTCAAGTACAAGACCTGAGTACTTCTACTTTTACTCAAGTACAAGATCTGAGTACTTCTACTTTTACTAAAGTACAAGATCTGAGTACTTCTACTTTTACTCAAGTACTAGATCTGAGTACTTCTACTTTTACTCAAGTACTAGATCTGAGTACTTCTACTTTTACTAAAGTACAAGATCTGAGTACTTCTACTTTTACTCAAGTACAAGACCTGTGTACTTCTACTTTTACTAAAGTACAAGATCTGAGTACTTCTACTTTTACTAAAGTACAAGATCTGGGTACTTCTTCTTTTACTCAAGTACAAGATCTGAGTACTTCTACTTTTACTCAAGTACAAGATCTGAGTCCTTCTACTTTTACTCAAGTACAAGATCTGAGTACTTCTACTTTTACTCAAGTACAAGACCTGTGTACTTCTACTTTTACTAAAGTACAAGATCTGAGTACTTCTACTTTTACTCAAGTACAAGATCTGAGTACTTCTACTTTTACTCAAGTACAAGATCTGAGTACTTCTACTTTTACTCAAGTACAAAATCTGAGTACTTCTACTTTTACTCAAGTACAAGATCTGAGTACTTCTACTTTTACTAAAGTACAAGATCTGAGTACTTCTACTTTTACTCAAGTACAAGACCTGAGTACTTCTACTTTTACTAAAGTACAAGATCTGAGTACTTCTACTTTTACTCAAGTACAAGATCTGAGTACTTCTACTTTTACTCAAGTACAAGACCTGTGTACTTCTACTTTTACTCATGTACAAGATCTGAGTACTTCTACTTTTACTCAAGTACAAGACCTGAGTACTTCTACTTTTACTCAAGTACAATACCTGTGTACTTCTACTTTTACTCATGTACAATATCTGAGTACTTCTACTTTTACTCAAGTACTGTACAAGATCTGAGTACTTCTACTTTTACTCAAGTACAAGATCTGAGTACTTCTACTTTTACTCAAGTACAAGACCTGTGTTCTTCTACTTTTACTCAAGTACAAGACCTGTGTACTTCTACTTTTACTCAAGTACAAGATCTGAGTACTTCTACTTTTACTCAAGTACAAGATCTGAGTACTTCTACTTTTACTCAAGTACAAAACCTGTGTACTTCTACTTTTACTAAAGTACAAGATCTGAGTACTTCTACTTTTACTCAAGTACAATACCTGTGTACTTCTACTTTTACTCATGTACAATATCTGAGTACTTCTACTTTTACTCAAGTACAAGATCTGAGTACTTCTACTTTTACTCAAGTACAATACCTGTGTACTTCTACTTTTACTCATGTACAATATCTGAGTACTTCTACTTTTACTCAAGTACAAGATCTGAGTACTTCTACTTTTACTCAAGTACAAGACCTGTGTACTTCTACTCTAACTTAAAGCCCCCCCCCCCTCTCTATCTGATGATTTGCATCACAGTCGCTCTCTGCATTTCAAAGGCAGCTTCAAAGGAAGGAGACAAAGTTACAAATGATGCTGAAACTAAAAGTAGAGGACCAACATGTCGTCAGTCGACTCGGTGCAATCACATTACATTACATGTTACTTGTTAGACGCTTTTATCCAAAGCGACTTACATACTCAATACTGTGGGCAATCCCCACAGGAGCACTTTGGGGTGAAGTGTCTCAGGGACACAACGACATGCTGACTGCAGTGGGGTTTGAACCTGTGCTCCCTGATCCCAACACCAACGCACTAACCCACTGCACCACACGCCGCAATAAACTCTGATATCATCTATTTATAATAAACATTTAATATATATACAACAAGGCCCGGGACCCCCACTGACTGTTACCCACCCCATAATAACACCATGCACTACAGTAATGCACATCCTGTGAACAACATCCATCCTGCACATGTTGCACACGTCCCTTCTCCTCACTACCTCTTTAATTCAGCTCTCCACTTTAAATACAGTATATAGTGTTTGTCAGATATAAATATTGTTGTTATAATATCTTAAGATAGTTTTTACATAGCTGTCATAACAGTCCTGTTTGTATTTGTTTTGCTCCATGTTCTTCTTTCTGTGTCTCGATGCAACACGTACACTCGAGCTCATTCCTCCCATGTGTCAACCACTTGGTAAATATAACCAATTCTGATTCTGATGTAATCAAATATTAAAATAAATAATAGCTACAACAAATTAAAGTTCATCAAATAAATAAAAATTATGTAAAATAAATAACAATAAATGAAATCAGGTAATCCTTTCAACTCTATGTTAAACTAAAATAAAAATTAAGTCTAAAGGTATGATCCATTTTTTACAGGACAATTAGCTGAAACCTGACTGGACCTGACAACTGAAAGTCAGGTTCCCGTCAGTCTGCCTGTAATTAACACACACACACACACACACACACACACGCACACACACACACACACACACACGCACACACACACACACACACACACACACACACACAGAGAGAGGAAGCAGGGAGGTCGGCTGGAGGTCATCGCTGGGTCTCCTTCCTGAAAGTCAGAAGACAAAGCATCTCTGAGGACAAAGGACCGAGAAGAATGGAGACTCTTCACACCGACATCAAACTGAAGGCCTGTAGGAGCGAGGCTGCAGAAATAAAAATACTAATTAATATCATTTCATTACAGGCTTTTTTATTGACACAAATATATTTGACAATAGTTTTTAAAAAATGAAGAAAAAAGTTTTTATCTACTAAAATGTATTTTCAAAATTGATGAATATTTTTTTAATAATTGATTTGCATTACTTTTTGTTGACATTTTTTTTTTAAATATTACTACAAATACAAACATTTTAAACTGTGTCTTCATTTTGATGAAATCTGCATAAAGACAGAAAATATAAAGACCTGAAAAATGATTAATGTTGTTGATAAAATATCAGAAAATACAATAGAAAATCCAACATGATGTCTTTAAATGTCCCAAAACATTCACTTTAATATCAGATTAGCAGCAAGTCGAGTAACAATATAATAACATACTAAATAAATTGAACAACAACAGTAAACATATCGACAATATAACATATACAGAATGGGTTAGATTACACTATAGTAAATACAATTAATCAAATGTAAAAATATTGTATTATATACATTTAATCGTGCAGCTTGCAGTTTTTTAAAGGAACATTTAAATGCAATTAGGTAAACTGATCGGCTCAGAGTTCAGGGGTTAAATATTCTTATGTCCTGTGGGATGAAACTGATTCTGAGTCTGGTGGTTTTAGTCCTGATGCTGCGGAGCACCTGTAGAAGGTCAGGATGCTCTCTATGGCTCACCTGTAGAAGGTCAGGATGCTCTCTATCACCTGTAGAAGGTCAGGATGCTCTCTATCACCTGTAGAAGGTCAGGATCCTCTCTATGGTACACCTGTAGAAGGTCAGGATGCTCTCTATCACCTGTAGAAGGTCAGGATCCTCTCTATGGTACACCTGTAGAAGGTCAGGATGCTCTCTATCACCTGTAGAAGGTCAGGATGCTCTCTATGGTGCACCTGTAGAAGGTCAGGATCCTCTCTATGGTGCACCTGTAGAAGGTCAGGATGCTCTCTATGGTGCACCTGTAGAAGGTCAGGATGCTCTCTATGGTGCACCTGTAGAAGGTCAGGATGCTCTCTATGGTGCACCTGTAGAAGGTCAGGATGCTCTCTATGGTGCACCTGTAGAAGGTCAGGATGCTCTCTATTACCTGTAGAAGGTCAGGATCCTCCCTATGGTGCACCTGTAGAAGGTCAGGATCCTCTCTATGGTGCACCTGTAGAAGGTCAGGATCCTCTCTATGGTGCACATGTAGAAGGTCAGGATGCTCTCTATGGTACACCTGTAGAAGGTCAGGATGCTCTCTATGGTGCACCTGTAGAAGGTCAGGATGCTCTCTATGGTGCACCTCTAGAAGGTCAGGATGCTCTCTATGGAGCACCTGTAGAAGGTCAGGATACTCTCTATGGTGCACCTGTAGAAGGTCAGGATACTCTCTATGGTGCACCTGTAGAAGGTCAGGATGCTCTCTATGGTGCACCTGTAGAAGGTCAGGATACTCTCTATGGTGCACCTCTAGAAGGTCAGGATGCTCTCTATCACCTGTAGAAGGTCAGGATCCTCTCTATGGTGCACCTGTAGAAGGTCAGGATCCTCTCTATGGTGCACATGTAGAAGGTCAGGATGCTCTCTATGGAGCACCTGTAGAAGGTCAGGATACTCTCTATGGTACACCTGTAGAAGGTCAGGATGCTCTCTATCACCTGTAGAAGGTCAGGATCCTCTCTATGGTGCACCTGTAGAAGGTCAGGATCCTCTCTATGGTGCACCTGTAGAAGGTCAGGATGCTCTCTATTACCTGTAGAAGGTCAGGATCCTCCCTATGGTACACCTGTAGAAGGTCAGGATGCTCTCTATGGTACACCTGTAGAAGGTCAGGATGCTCTCTATGGTGCACCTGTAGAAGGTCAGGATGCTCTCTATGGAGCACCTGTAGAAGGTCAGGATACTCTCTATGGTACACCTGTAGAAGGTCAGGATGCTCTCTATCACCTGTAGAAGGTCAGGATCCTCTCTATGGTGCACCTGTAGAAGGTCAGGATACTCTCTATGGAGCACCTGTAGAAGGTCAGGATGCTCTCTATGGAGCACCTGTAGAAGGTCAGGATACTCTCTATGGTACACCTGTAGAAGGTCAGGATACTCTCTATGGAGCACCTGTAGAAGGTCAGGATGCTCTCTATGGTGCACCTGTAGAAGGTCAGGATCCTCTCTATGGAGCACCTGTAGAAGGTCAGGATGCTCTCTATGGTGCACCTGTAGAAGGTCAGGATGCTCTCTATCACCTGTAGAAGGTCAGGATCCTCTCTATGGTACACCTGTAGAAGGTCAGGATGCTCTCTATCACCTGTAGAAGGTCAGGATCCTCTCTATGGTACACCTGTAGAAGGTCAGGATGCTCTCTATCACCTGTAGAAGGTCAGGATGCTCTCTATGGTGCACCTGTAGAAGGTCAGGATCCTCTCTATGGTGCACCTGTAGAAGGTCAGGATGCTCTCTATGGTGCACATGTAGAAGGTCAGGATGCTCTCTATGGTGCACCTGTAGAAGGTCAGGATCCTCTCTATGGTGCACCTGTAGAGGCAGGATGCTCTCTATGGTGCACCTGTAGAAGGTCAGGATCCTCTCTATGGTGCACCTGTAGAAGGTCAGGATCCTCTCTATGGTGCACCTGTACAGTAGAAGGTCAGGATCCTCTCTATGGTGCACCTGTAGAAGGTCAGGATGCTCTCTTTACCTGTCCTCCTCTCTCTACCTGTCCTCCTCTCTCTACCTGTCCTTCTCTCTTCACCTCCTCTCTCTACCTCCTCTCTTCACCTCCTCTCTTTACCTCCTCTCTCTACCTCCTCTCTCTACCTGTCCTCCTCTCTTCACCTCCTCTATTTGACTCCTCTCTCTACCACCTCTCTCTACCTGTCCTCCTCTCTTCACCTCCTCTCTTTACCTCCTCTCTTCACCTCCTCTCTCTACCTCCTCTCTCTACCTGTCCTCCTCTCTTCACCTCCTCTCTTTACCTCCTCTCTTCACCTCCTCTCTCTACCTCCTCTCTCTACCTCATCTCTCACCTGTCCTCCTCTCTTTACCTCCTCTCTTTACCTCCTCTCTTCACCTCCTCTCTCTACCTGTCCTCCTCTCTTTGCCTCCTCTCTTTGCCTCCTCTCTTTGCCTCCTCTCTTTGCCCCCTCTCTTCACCTCCTCTCTTTGCCTCCTCTCTCTACCTCCTCTCTTCACCTCCTCTCTCTACCTGTCCTCCTCTCTCTACCTCCTCTCTCTACCTCCTCTCTCTACCTGTCCTCCTCTCTTTTCCTCCTCTCTCTACCTCCTCTCTCTACCTGTCCTCCTCTCTTTGCCTCCTCTCTCTACCTCCTCTCTTTACCTCCTCTCTTCACCTCCTCTCTTTACCTCCTCTCTCTACCTGTCCTCCTCTCTTTACCTCCTCTCTTCACCTCCTCTCTCTACCTGTCCTCCTCTCTCTACCTCCTCTCTCTACCTGTACTCCTCTCTCTACCTCCTCTCTTCACCTCCTCTCTCTACCTGTCCTCCTCTCTCTACCTCCTCTCTCTACCTGTCCTCCTCTCTTCACCTCCTCTCTCTACCTCCTCTCTATACCTCCTCTCTCTACCTCCTCTCTTTACCTCCTCTCTTCACCTCCTCTCTTCACCTCCTCTCTCTACCTGTCCTCCTCTCTACCTCCTCTCTCTACCTCCTCTCTCTACCTGTCCTCCTCTCTTTGCCTCCTCTCTCTACCTCCTCTCTCTACCTGTCCTCCTCTCTTTGCCTCCTCTCTCTACCTCCTCTCTTCACCTCCTCTCTTCACCTCCTCTCTTTACCTCCTCTCTCTACCTGTCCTCCTCTCTTTACCTCCTCTCTTCACCTCCTCTCTCTACCTGTCCTCCTCTCTCTACCTCCTCTCTCTACCTGTCCTCTCTCTACCTCCTCTCTTCACCTCCTCTCTCTACCTGTCCTCCTCTCTCTACCTCCTCTCTCTACCTGTCCTCCTCTCTCTACCTCCTCTCTTCACCTCCTCTCTCTACCTGTTCTCCTCTCTCTACCTCCTCTCTCTACCTGTCCTCCTCTCTTCACCTCCTCTCTCTACCTGTCCTCCTCTCTCTACCTCCTCTCTTCACCTCCTCTCTCTACCTGTCCTCCTCTCTTCACCTCCTCTCTCTACCTGTCCTCCTCTCTCTACTTCCTCTCTCTACCTCCTCTCTCCACCTCCTGTCTTCGCCTCCTCTCTTCACCTCCTCTCTATACCTGTCCTCCTCTCTTTACCTCCTCTCTTTACCTGTGCAGGTGAGCGGCTGCTGTTTGACGAGATGTGAGTCAACATTCTGAATCTTTGTGAGTCATCAGCGTCGATAAGACTCGACACGAAACCACTTTATGACTTCTGGGAAGATTTCTTATCGGAGCCCAGACTCCCAGAGGACTGGAATACACGCTCAGTTTATTCTGCTTGCTTTAATCCTCAATGTTCATGTTGTCACCAGATTAGCTGGTCCTGGATCTGTGAAAACACATTCATATTAAAAAGACACAGTTTATAACTACCAGCAGAAAAAAAAAAAGATACAATTCAATTAACTTTAAGCTTTTTAAATTATATATATTTTTGGTTTTAATACAATATTTACATTTGTTTTCAATTTCTTCTTGGAATTTTGATCTTAATTCTTTTTATTATGATTTGACTTTATTCAGATTTTAAATGCCAGGCTTTTGCTCAGTGTGTTTTCCTGTAGCGCCCCCTGCAGGATTCTTCTGTCACTCAATCACATACAGTTATTGATAACGACGTTTGAAACGACAATAGCCTATTCAATTTAAACATAAACACAATTTATTGTAGTAGTATGTTTCTTTTGTAAAGTAATAAAGTGTCTGTCCAGTCTATAGTGATTATATAAATTATAATTAATATTATTTTAATATAATGTTAAATTTGATTTTTTTGTATGTGCAAATTAGATGTAAAATCACTAAATAATGTATTAAATTAAATAAATGTATTATTATATGTTATTTTATATTAGTTCTGAATGTATCCATCAAATATTAATATTATTGTTAATTCTGTTTTTTTTTAAGAATCTCTTAGAAATATATTTATTTATTCCCGATTTTTTATTTTCTCAAAGATAAATATTTATATTTCTATGAGATTCTTTTTTTCTGAATTTTGTTGTTGTGGAAAATCTAATACTTATGACTTTTTTCTCAGATTTCAGAGATTAAAGTCAGAACTCAATAGTTTGTATACTTCTGTGTTTTGACCAGCAGGCGGCGCTCCACACACTGAGCCCTGCTCTCTGAAACCACAGAAGAAGAAGAAGAAGAAGAAGGAGAAGGAGAAGGAAGAAGGCGCTGAAGATGGCTGCTCCGAAAAACATCCCGAAAGACGCGCAGGTTTTAAGATTAAAACTCTCTTTTCACACTTTATCTGTCATTAAGCTGCAGGTTGACCTCACGCGGGTCGTGGTTTTGTTTAAATCCCTCAGTTAACGCCAAGAAAAGACCTCTGATGAACATGCTAACGGGAGCTAGTTAGCTCGTCGGCTAACATTAGCTCTGTATTCCCCGTTAAAAACCATTAATAACATTAGCCACCAGCTAGCAGAATTAGCCTAGCATGTAGCCGGTGTTCGGATGTAAACACGACTTGTTTCTCACAGAGTTTATTTATTTGTGTCTCAGGTGCTTGTTATTAACATGAATGGTTATTTAAGCCATCTTTACGGGGTGTTTTGACCCCGAAACGGCTGCTTTATGGATGTTTATTAGCAGGTAAACTGAGTTGAAATGAAACCGGGTCAGAAATGATTCACCTGTTATTGACTTATTGTACTTTTTAAATATTAGTTTTTATAAATATCTTTATTATATTGTATTTGTTCTTTTATTGGACATTAAAATGTTTTAATTATTATGTTTAGTTTTCATATTTTCGCTCTTTTTATCACTGTTCCAGATACACGGGGATCAGAGGTGATACTCAGATCTTGTGCTCGAGTAAAACTATAATACTAACACATTCAAAGCTGCAGATATAGTAGAGTATTTCCATTTTATATTTCTAATTTAATGTAGAAACATGGAAGACTAAATGATATCCCACAAAAGCATTTTCCACTTATATAATGATTTATCAGGTTTAGTCTTTGTAAATACAATATGAATTAGCTTTTGCCTTTTCTAACTGAGATTGTACCTTAAAGGGGACCTATCATGCAAAATGCACTTTTTGATGTCTCTTTTATACATCAATATGTGTCCCCGGTGTGTCCCCGGTGTGTCAGGGAACTCACACAGCGTCAGAAAATAAAACCCTCTCTCTTTTCCTCCGTACCCAAATCTCTAAAAGCGGGGGAACAACGGAGCTGATCCAGATTTGCGTCCGATATGACGTAATATCTGAAATGTGGACCCACGGCCCTATCAGAAACGTGCTATCGGAAACAATTGGACGTAATATGGTCGGTGTTTACATTAGCATCGATAACACTCAGAGCTAACCTGTACTGGAGAGCATGTGTGTGAAGAAGCAGGAAATAAAAAGGAACTCACCTTGTGGTATAACCGGCAAGAGAGAAAGCCTTTGAGCTCCATACTGTTTCAGAGATAATCCTTGATAATCCATGATATGGCGTTTCATCACGGCAGTATTTAGTTTAGACAGTAGCTGCCGGGTCCTGCATGAGCTCAGACCCCTCCTTCTTTATTTTTTAAAGCTCTATACCCCAAATCAGCACTTTAGAAACAGGAAGTGAAATAGAGGGATATGAGGCATGGCTAGAATGGGGGATCTGTTTGGTATTTTGAGCAAAACACTTCATAGACATGTTTTTTATATATTTTTATATATCTGAGACCTATGCTATTGCCTACAAATAGCTTGATAGGTGACCTTTAAATGATGTGAACATTTGATTAATTAATTAGTGACTAAAATGCATCCTAGAAATCCAAATGTATTGATAATATTTATATTGCATTTTCAATTTCAAACGTTGAATTAAAAGTTGAACAATGTCATAGATTATTGAATTATAATAACTGTTTACCTATTTAATGCACATGTTAGCTGGTACTGTGGGATTATATTTACATGTTTCTGTAGAGGATAAGAGGGAACTATTATATATACATTTAATATGGTCCTTTCTTTTTGATGACGGTCTGACTGTGTTTGTGTTTCAGGTGATGATCCAGATCCTGAAGGACATGGGGATCACCGAGTACGAGCCCAGAGTCATAAACCAGATGTTAGAGTTCACCTACAGTGAGTTAACACGAAGAGAGATTCAATCAGTGTGTAGTGTCTCTACTTTAAAGAGTCCTCTCCTGCTGATGTTCAGGTGTATATCAGTATGTAGTGTCTCTACTTTAAAGAGTCCTCTCCTGCTGATGTTCAGGTGTATATCAGTATGTAGTGTCTCTACTTTAAAGAGTCCTCTCCTGCTGATGTTCAGGTGTATATCAGTATGTAGTGTCTCTACTTTAAAGAGTCCTCTCCTGCTGATGTTCAGGTGTATGTCAGTAGTAGTGTCTCTACTTTAAAGAGTCCTCTCCTGCTGATGTTCAGGTGTATATCAGTATGTAGTGTCTCTATTTAAAGAGTCCTCTCCTGCTGATGTTCAGGTGTATATCAGTATGTAGTGTCTCTACTTTAAAGAGTCCTCTCCTGCTGATGTTCAGGTGTATATCAGTATGTAGTGTCTCCACTTTAAAGAGTCCTCTCCTGCTGATGTTCAGGTGTATATCAGTATGTAGTGTCTCCACTTTAAAGAGTCCTCTCCTGCTGATGTTCAGGTGTATATCAGTATGTAGTGTCTCTACTTTAAAGAGTCCTCTCCTGCTGATGTTCAGGTGTATATCAGTATGTAGTGTCTCTACTTTAAAGAGTCCTCTCCTGCTGATGTTCAGGTGTATATCAGTATGTAGTGTCTCTACTTTAAAGAGTCCTCTCCTGCTGATGTTCAGGTGTATATCAGTATGTAGTGTCTCCACTTTAAAGAGTCCTCTCCTGCTGATGTTCAGGTGTATATCAGTATGTAGTGTCTCCACTTTAAAGAGTCCTCTCCTGCTGATGTTCAGGTGTATATCAGTATGTAGTGTCTCTACTTTAAAGAGTCCTCTCCTGCTGATGTTCAGGTGTATATCAGTATGTAGTGTCTCTACTTTAAAGAGTCCTCTCCTGCTGATGTTCAGGTGTATATCAGTGTGTAGTGTCTCCACTTTAAAGAGTCCTCTCCTGATGCTGTGTTTCTCAGGATACGTGACGACTATAATCGAAGACGCTAAAATCTACGCGACTCATGCCAAAAAGTCGACGGTTGACGCTGACGACATCAAGCTGGCGATCCAGTGCCGCATGGACCAGTCCTTCACCTCGCCGCCGCCGAGAGACGTAAATATTATATATATTTACGTTGAGTTGTTAAAATCCCCTCTTGTATTGTGTCATCGTTGCACCCTTTAAGTCAGGGGGGTCAAACTACATTTCATGGCGGACCACATCAGCGTTAGGGTTGCACTCAAAGGGCCGGTTGTAACTATATAAATATATAATATATATCAAATAGTGTATTATATCACATGACTGCCTCTGCGTT
Organism: Dissostichus eleginoides; assembly: GCA_031216635.1. Classification (NCBI taxonomy): domain Eukaryota; kingdom Metazoa; phylum Chordata; class Actinopteri; order Perciformes; family Nototheniidae; genus Dissostichus; species Dissostichus eleginoides. Next base: position 26,953,281 of record CM062279.1, on the reverse strand, counting down.
GGATTATTATCAGATAGGGCAATAACTTCATAATTAACTACGTCTGAAAGCAGAAGTCTGGGGTGAATAATTGAAAGTCTCTTCAGTGTCACACAATGAGATGCATTGTGGGACATGTACTTTATGGGCAACGTGCTTCTGTAAGGCGGCATGTAACCGTATAATAAACGTATTATATTATTTTTCGGACCACCCCTGCTTTAAAGGTTGTATTTGTCGTGTCAATGAAATGATCCTATAATCATCTCAAACATATAGTCTTACACTCTGATTGTCTTTTAAATTGTATTGTCTTGTTTGTGTTGAACAGAGACGGATGTTTAGGGCAAAGGAAGTAAAATGTGGATTTGCAAATGGTTAAAGGACGAGGAGGTTTAATGGTTTCATGATGGGATGTTTAGATGATGCCTAAGAATTGAAGGGTGGGACCAGTTGGCTTTTCTCTACGATATAATCAGACGGTGAGCTGTGTTCTGGGTGCAGAGCCATTTTATCCTCTGAGGATGAAGCCGCTCTGTTCCTGCTTTCAGATCCATTTCACTCGTGTATATTGACTTTCTTTATTACTTTATTAAATTGACCTAAAGACACACTTTGTCCCTGAATCATTGATCAGTTTCTCTTCAGAGTTTCCTCCCCAGTGTATATATATATATATAATATATATATATATATATATATATATATATATATATATTGTCTGTGTGTTTCATGTTGTAGTTCCTGCTGGAGGTGGCGCGGCAGAAGAACCTGACCCCCTCCCGCTGATCAAGCCGTACACCGGACCCCGCCTCCCCCCCGACAGATACTGCCTCACCGCGCCCAACTACAGACTGAAGACCGTGCAGAAGAAGGTTCATATTTATAAAGAGCTTTATTTGGTTTTATTAAACCCTGAGCTTTGTGTCTTCATACACCATTTATTTCTATTTTATTTCATCTTTTTTGGACATTTTACTTAAACTTTCTATGGCTACATGTCTTTTATTGCTTTTTAAAATTAAGTAAAATAAAGCCTTTTTTAATTCTTTATTTGGGGTCACATTATATTAAAAGTACAGTTTTGCAAATCATATCTCTTCAGTGACCGGAAAATGGCAAATTAAATACAGAACAAAATGAAATGACAAATATCTACACATGTATCTACTTAAACATGCACACGTGTGTATATATATATGTGTGTGTATATATATATGTGTGTACATATATATACACACATATATATATATACACACGTGCAAGGCAAGTTTATTCATACAGCACTTTTCAAACCAAGGCAATTCAAAGTGCTTTACAAACATGAAAGACATTAAGATCATAAAACACATTAGAAACATTAAAAAGCAAAGATAATAAAACAGGAATAACAGGTACATGAATATAATAATGGCACACATACACCCACATATACATACATACACATACATACACCCACATATACATACATACACATACATACACCCATACACATACACCCATACCTATACACATACATACACACATAAAATAAAGCCTTTGAGTCTTCTTGTCCCTAACACCTCTGTTTCCTGTCAGCTGACCTCCTCCTCGGGGAGGATCACAGTTCCTCGCCTCAGCATCGGAGCCGTCTCCAGCCGGCCGAGCACCCCCACCCTCGGTGAGTCGGACAGAAACAATACAGCTGAAGTCCAAAAACTGTCACAGTATGGTCCAAAAGATAACTGAATGTCCCCCTCTTACTCTCAAACCTAAATGCTGATGTTCCCCGTAGAATGTGAAAGTGATGCCAGAAAACAACATTTCTGTTCCTCAGAAACGGTATAATGACTCCAGAAATCTGAGTCTCAAACCGAGCGTCAGGCGGCAGAGACAGCTCTGTTTTTACGGAGCTCCGACGTCACGTTGTTGTTTACGTCAGGAGACATCTTGTTTACGGGCGTCATGTTCTCGAGAGAATTGATATATCTTATAAAGAAGATCAGAGACTCAGAACTCATACTGTATCTTTCTAGAGACGCTGATACTTTCCTCTTGTGCTAAAACACTGTAGTGTTTACAAGTTATTGACATTTATTACATGGTTTAGTTGATTACTCGATTCTGATTGGTCAATGTGGAACTTTCAGAGGTAGTTAATACTTGATAACACACCGTCTGCTTCCCGTCGGGCTCCGTGATCAGATATATATATATATATTTATCAATATATCAGTAATGACCGCCTCGCTGCACACGACCCCTCAGATATAATAATAATAATGCATGAAACTTATATAGCGTTTTTCTAGGAACTCAAAGGCGCTTCGACAGAGAGTTACACAAAAACCAGGAAAATACGTAAAGAAAAAAACTAGGGGGAAGGTCAGCGGTTGAATGCAGTGTGGAACAGGTGGGTTTGAGTGAGGGAGGAAGAGTCTCTGATGGGGTGGGGGAGTGAGTTCCATGTCACACGTGTGTAAACTGAAGCTAAGGTGTTTTCTTTGTGGTGTTTCGTCCCCTCAGGAGCCCCCTCGGTGCAGAAGGTGATGACCCCCGTCACTCTGTCGGGGCAGAGGTTCACCGTGCAGATCCCCCCCTCCCAGACCACCATCAAGACCAGTAAGAACCACTTTAACACTCATCTGACATCACAACATGTTTCTGCCTCCGGGTTCAGAGAAAGCTTTTATTTTGTATTCTCTACAAAGACATTTTTATTGAAAGAATTCAAACAACTTTTATAAACTCAGACAGTAGATATAGCACCGGGTAACAGGGCCGCTGTTACCCGTCTGCACCGGGTAACAGGGCCGCTGTTACCCGTCTGCACCGGGTAACAGGGCCGCTGTTACCCGTCTGCACCGGGTAACAGGGCTGCTGTTACCCGTCTGCACCGGGTAACAGGGCCGCTGTTACCCGTCTGCACCGGGTAACAGGGCCGCTGTTACCCGTCTGCACCGGGTAACAGGGCCGCTGTTACCCCTTCTGCACCGGGTAACAGGGCCGCTGTTACCCGGTGCAGACGGGTCAAATACAAACCTGAACATAGTCACATCGAAAGGACATATAAAATAGAGTGAAAGCATGTCATAGTAAAGTATGTTTAAACACACACATATCTAACATACACACCTGTTGTGAGTGAATATATATATATATATATATATATATATATATATTAAACCCTTTCCTCTGGTGGTCCTGCAACTTACAAATTATTTATCTATATATCATATTCCAATTACTTGTATATAGAATCTTCTTGCACTATTTTATCTGTTTCATTGACAAATCTACACTATGTACAAATGACAATAAAAGCCTTGAATCTTGAATGAATATATATATATATATATATATATATATATATGAACCCCTCTCCCTCCGCTCCTCCTGCAGCCACGCCCTCCTCTCCGGGAGTCTCTAACGTTCTCATCAATCCGTCGCTCATCGGCTCCAAAAGCCTCCTGATCAGCAGCAGCCTGGCGGGCGGGGGGGTGGACTCGCTGAAGAGGAAACACGAAGACGACGACGACTACGACGCCCTATGACCTCTGAACACAAACACCCCCTTTTGTATTAAACCTGCTTTTTGAATAACCTCACTGTCCTCCAGGAAACTCTTCAGGAACAACTCTGTTTATTTTCTACTGAAGGAACCGCCTCATTTATTAAACTGTTAGAATAAAGACTGCCTCGGTGTGCATTTGTTTCATTACACGTCTATCTATTTACGTTACAAAACATTATTTGGTCTGGGAAAAGAAATCATAGAATAAATAATATTTCAAAAAATAAACTTATAAAGAAATTATAGTTAAGTATTTAAAAATATATTTTGAGGAGTTGAAAAAATGTCAGTCATTATAGTGGGACACAAATATAACACATCATCTGGAAAGATTATCAAAGCAGAGTTCATCCATACGTCGACCACCAGGAGGGTCTGGATTCAGACGATAAAAAGGAGGATTCAATGAGGGTTTTGGAGGAACCACCACCAGGGTCAAGCTAAGCCCCTCCCCTTCAGACCGAACCCAACCATCCATTCACCACCACCAAGGTCAAGCTAAGCCCCTCCCCTTCAGACCGAACCCAACTATCCATTCACCACCACCAGTGTCTAGACCCCGGGGGGTTTCATCTGATCGGTTCTCCCCTCCCGAATGATACTCCTGCACAACGGGGCCTAATCGCCAAAACTCCATTACATTCATTTGTGTATTCCTGGCAATAAATATGTGTTCTTTCATCAACACCGTCTCTCCTGATTTAAATCAGGTTAGACCTAAACATCCGATCTGAACAAGGACCCAAAACAAAAGGCCTCTTTGAGATGTAGTAGTTTATAATACTAATATAGAATATCAAAACAATTCAAAGCATAGTATGTCATAAAAATATATAAATGAACTGTGAAAAATAAGTATAATGTTTAAAAAAAAAGTCAGAAGAAAAATTAAAAAAAGCCAGCATCGTATGTTGAAGAAAAAGTCAAAGTACAGTATGTCGGAAAATATATAAAAAACGCATGGAAAAAAATAACTTTGTGGAAAAAAACAAAGTGAAATTATAGTATATTATTACATGGCTTAATTGAATACTCAATTCTGATTGGTCAATTCAGAACACGTGACACGTTGTTAATCCAGAACAGACAGACCGCTGTCAAGGATTTATTGACCGTTGTTAAGGACGCTCACATCTGCAGAAAGAAGTCGATTGAACTGTATACAGTTTGGCTGAAAAGCAAACAGCGGAGAAGTAACGGGCAGAAACCCTCCTTTTTACACAGCGGTCCAGACATCAAACGGGAAAACATATTCAGTGTGCAGTTCCTTTGGCATTAGGGCAGGGATATCTAGATACTTTCCAAGGTTTGACATCATGGATTGTGCTACTTTTAAAGCAAGCAACAATGTTTTCAAATCTGTAATCAAAAAGCTCCTCAAAAACGCTATCGAAGCAGTTCCTGCCGTTGCTACGTAGTTCAAACGGTAACAACGGACTATTTTTCTTAGCGGATGCATGTCATTTTAAATCAATAACAATTTTTTTAATCAATAAAAGCATTTCAATTAATATTGGGAGTCATGTCGTTACTTTGTTGAGAATGTGGCCGTGTAATAAGCGGGATAATGTGCAGCGAGGCGGTCATTATGGGGAAAAGAACACCCGACAGGCTGATCAGAGATCTTGATGAGCTGCACATTATCCCTTACGTACGTCAGACAATCTTTTAGTTTAAAGGATGTAGTGGAAAATAATTTCATAGTGAAGTATATAATAGAAAACATCAAAAATCAAGTGTTTCAAAAATATAAAACTTCATAGTACCGTACAGCATGTCAGAAAATATAATAAATAAAAAGGCGGCATAAGATAAGTCCGATATTTAAATGAAGAATACTCCACCAGGCACCAACACAACAGACACGTCCGAGTTCAAGTTGTGTTCCCCGGATCAGCCTCGCAGCCTAGCCCCTGTAGCATCCTGGAGCTAACAGAGCTAACGGAGCTAGCTGAGGGACAGAAAGCTAGAAGCAGCAGTCACCGCAGAGACCTGTCCATCAAATTGACCACGCCCTAATTTATGCAAACACTTTAAGACCTAATATAACTAAAAGGGGTGCGTTGTAAAAAAAGCACTCACCAATCCATAGTCACGAAGGTGGAATCTAACTATATCCAGAATATTTGTTATTGCATCCAGGGGTAGAAACATGTTTATTTCTGCTGGAAAGGTGGGCATTTTAACATGGGGGTCTATGGAAATGGCTCCTTTCTGCAGCCATCCCCTATCGGCCAATAGATGAACTGCAGTGTTCTGCCCCAGAGTTTGCCGCTTGATTTTTAATCACAAATCTGTTCTAACCTCAGTTCAGCATTTTGAAAAATACAGCCCATAATATTCTGCAGAAGCACGACACAGCAACAGTCTGTTAGTTCATTTTACCTTTAATAATAAAAAGGAAACTAAAATAAAAATCTCAAAATAAAAAATACATGGCAAAACAAATAGACTCTTAAATGATCATGAGGATAACCATGGTCGCAGTGATGATACAGTAATAATAATAAGAATCAGAAGCTTAATAAGAATCATATTTCCCTGGCGTTTCTCCACCAGCTGAATCCTGTTTATAGACTTTATGGTTAGCATGGCGCGGGCCGGGGGGGGGGGGGCGTGGCACTTCAAATATTCACACTTAAGCAAAAAAGTTACCCCACATTTTGCACGACGTAAAATAAGGACAGAATCACAGCTCGTACGATTCACAGCACTGCGTCAAAATCAGAACATCAAATAAAACATGCTCCGTGTTTCTTCTTCTTCTTCGGGGTCGCAGCGGAGGAAAAAAGGGGGCGTGTCTTTGGCAAAAAAACATGGGGTCAAGATTTTTTTTTCTTCGGAAAATGAAGTGTTTAAAAAAAAAATACGATTAACATTCTTTTTCTTAGCGAAATCTGCAGCTCGGTGGGTTTTTGTCTGTCCGGTGAAAGTGCGGTGCTCGTCTGAAATGTCGATCTGTGTTTGGTTTGGGGTTTGTTTTTTTCAATCGGGAAAATAGAGACGGAGAAGAGATTAAAACCCGAAGTCCTTCACATCATGTCTGATCAAATATGAGAAACACGTGGAGGGAAACACTGCTGCTGACTCATCTTAATCTCTCTCTTTTACTGGTTTTATGGCACTGATACTTATTCAACCCTTTTGGTCACATGGCAGAGGCTGTTATTATACTGTACCAAGTAATAGTCTTCATATTTAATCCTCATTAATTTACGAGGAAAAAAGGCCAAATATTAAGAATATTGTGTGTCTGTCTGAGTGTGTGTCTGTCTGAGTGTGTGTCTGTGTCTCTGTGTGTGTGTCTCTGTGTCTGTGTCTCTGTGTGTGTGTATGTCTCTGTGTGTCTGTGTGTCTCTGTGTGTGTCTCTGTCTGTGTGTCTGTGTGTGTGTCTGTTTCTGTCTCTGTGTGTGTCTCTGTCTGTGTGTCTGTGTGTGTGTCTATGTGTCTGTCTCTGTGTGTGTTGTGTGTGTGTGTGTGTGTGTCTGTGTGTGTGTCTGTGTGGAAAAAAGGCCAAATATTAAGAATAAAATCGTAATTTTTATAGGATTTGTCGTTGTTTTACGGGACAAAAGTCCTTATTTATGTCACATTTCTGACAATAAAACAGCTAGAAGTGGAGCTTGAAAGCTATAACTTTGCAATGCAATTCACCCAATCATTTTGTTGTAATCACTCATAAGAGACAGATTTTTAGGGGCAAAATTAAAGCTAATTATCACAAAATCATGTCAATAATTAGCATTTTAAATCCCATGTATGTGTCAAAGAAAATCCTGTAAATATATATTTCTTTAAACATTTTCCACTTCTTTATTTAACGTTTTAATCTGAGTAATTAGATTTATATAACAGTGTTACTCGATGGAAAGGTGATAAACAATAGTATTTATTTATAATTACATATATGTGATAGTTGGCATCTTGTCTGACTTGCAGGAGCGTCCTGCAAATTCTGTTTTTAAGTCACAATGAGAAACTGGCATTGAGAGGAAACGTGTTGGCAACAGAGGCAGAAGGCACGACGCGTAAAGTCAACCCCAAACATATTTCTAATCAAAGTGCCTTCGGGTCAATTAGAGAGAGAGCATTCATACATTATGAAATCAAAACAGCAGGGTTTCCCTTTCAGCAGCCGGGGACAGATCGGTCGGATTAGGTCAATAAAACGGTAGAAAAGTACGGAGGAAAAAAGCTGCCAAATAAATATCTAATGATTTGATCAATATATTAAAATACCATTAAATAAAACAAAAATAATGCATTAATTATCAAGTCGAAAAAGTTTATTCCTGTTTTTAATTTAATTATTTTTATTCACTTTTACATTGAATTTATTTCCCTTTTTAAGTATTTAATTTTGTCTGTATTATTATCCCCTTTGCAATTTCCCCCAAGGGAGGAGGAAGAGGAGGAAGATGAGGAGGAGAAGTAGGAGGAGGGAGAGGAGGAAGAGGAGGAAAAGGAGGAAGAGGGAGAGGAGGAAGAGGATGAGGAAGATGGATTTAAAATGCAATTATTTAACGATGTCTGTATTATTATCCCCTTTGCAATTTCCCCCAATAATAATACAGGAGGAGGAGGAGGGAGAGGAGGAGGAGGAGGGAGAGAAGGAGGAGGAGGAGGAGGAGGAAGAGGAGGAGGGAGAGGAGGGAGAGGAGGAGGAGGGAGAGGAGGAGGGAGGAGGAGGAGGAGGAGGAGGAGGAGGGAGAGGAGGAGGAGGAGGAGGGAGAGGAGGAGGAGAGGAGGAGGAGGGAGAGGAGGAGGAGGGAGAGGAGGAGGAGGAGGAGGGAGAGGAGGGAGAGGAGGAGGGAGAGGAGGAGGAGGAGGAGGAAGAGGAGGAGGAGGGAGAGGAGGAGGGAGAGGAGGAGGAGGGAGAGGAGGGAGAGGAGGAAGAGGAGGAGGAGGAGGAGGGAGAGGAGGGAGAGGAGGAGGAGGAGGAGGAAGAGGAGGAGGAGGAGGAGGAGGGAGAGGAGGAGGAGGAGGGGAGGAGGAGGAGGAGGAGGAGGAGAGGAGGAGGAGGAAGATGGATTTGTATCCCCTTACAGAATAAATGGAAATCAACACATAAATAAACGTTAATATGAATGCATGTAAAAGTAAACAAATGAGTAATAAATTATGAAGACATTTAAATAAAAATGTTCTCACTTAATTAATGCCTGGATTTTTCAATGTTATTTTTATAAATGTTTTTAAGAATATTTATTTATTTATCAAATCTGTTATTTACTTTGTATTTTGGCAGCTTCGGTCCTCCGCAGCCAGCTCGGTAACTCAGTTTTTTGGCGCTTCATGACTAAAAAACTGAGAGTAGAGCGACTCACTTTTCCATCTCTTCTTCAGGTGCAACGAGTTCATTCAATCAAACCAGATCCGTGTACACCTGGTGAAGGTAAAAAAAACCCTCATATAATTGTGTTTTACCGAAAAAGAAACATCGATTCCAGCGTCACCAGAGTCCTCTTTAACCCTTCAAAATAAAAGTCTATATTTTCTTTTTTTAAATGAAGTAAATTGTTGAGAAAAGTGTCCCTCATTTTTATAAACAGGAATTATTTGAACTAAATCTTTCACAATGAACATTTATTTTATAAAGATTGATATTTGTTCTGCTTTTATTTTGAAAATATTTAAAGTTTCTTGTAAAATACAACTTTATTTTGTATTTTTTTAACAATCGTGTATTTAAAAAAAAAAATGTCCAGAACACATTTTTCTGAGTTAATCCTCGATTTCTTTTTTCTATCCTTCCAACACGGTGAAGGTCATAATGTGCATATTTTATTTTAATTCAACAAAAGTACAATTTCCTCCTGTTTTGTAAACGTTTGCTGGAAATGACATTGCTGAAATATTTTTGGAAATAACTGGAACTTTTGTATTTATTTTTCATGCGATTTTGAGTTAATTAACATTTATTTTGAGATTCAGAACGGTTGCATAAAGTCCAAAAAATGACAAATTAAAACTTAAAATTAGTTAAAATGTTAAATTTCTTGTTAATATACAATTGCATTTTCCTTAAGACCAATTTGTCATGAACTCCTGAACTTAAAAGTTAAACTGAAATGCAAAATAACAATGGATTTTCAAAATAAAACCAGGAAACTGTCGACGCTGGAATGGTTCTTTCAAAATAAAATAAAAAGAAATGGCTGACAGAACAAACATTTTGTACAAAATGGACGACAGGGGGACGAGAGTAGATGCTGGTGAAATCTGACCTGTGTGTGTGTGTGTGTGTGTGTGTGTGTCTGTCTGTGTATGTGTGTGTGTGTGTGTGTGTGTTCCCCTCGCAGTGTTATCTTGAAGACAAAGCGGCGATCACCACTGAACACAGATCAAATGCTCGTAGAAGATTTTTTTTTTCTTTCTATGTTTCAAATATATATTCTGTTTGTACAAGACGGTGATCGACATTCGAAAAAGGATTTTCAAAATAAAAGCATACGAGCGCTGCAGCTCCCTACACACGTGTTTTTTTTTTTTTCTTCTTCTTCTTCTTCCTCTATATTTCTTCTTCCTTTTCTTCTTCACGTGTCAGAGCTCAGATCCGCCCGGCAACAACACGGTCTGTCCGGCAGCAGTTTGTCAAACCTTCAGCAGAACGAGAGAGAGACGGCGACAAAAATGGCAGCGGCGTGACGAGATGAGGGGAGGGGAAGAACACCGGCGACCTCCGTCCACTCATCCTCCACCGGGGAATGTAATATGAACAGTGTGTGTGTGTGTGTGTGTGTGTGTGTGTGTGTGTGTGTGTAAAGCAGTTCCTAGCAGTCCTCGTCTTTGTCATCGACGGCGCCTTTGAGTCGCAGGCGGGCGAAATCCTCGAAGACGAAGTCGTCGTCCTGGGAGATGCTGCTGCAGCGCGGAGAGACAATATATTATTATGATTCTGTCTGAACAGCAGGACCTGCGTCGACTAATGTTTACATTCATTCAGAATAAAAACTCAAAAGATACTCACTTTGTGTCGAACTCTATCAAGTTGGTGTCGATGGGGGGGTCCATCTCTGGCACCGCTGTAACACACACACACACACACAATATTAGCACATCACACTGGTGTTTCCATGGAAACTGGTTCTTGTCTCCTTCGAACTTCAATGCATGACAGATAGAGTTACATAAAGGCTGATAGAGCAGTGTGTGTGTGTGTGTGTGTGTGTGTGTGTGTTCTCAGATTACATGTGAAAGTAAATTATATTACGACGGACATTATCCCCCCGTCCCGTTTTCCTTTTTTGGTATTATTTTTCCTTTTTTATAATGTGTATTAAAAATAACAGTTTATTTTGGTTAAAAGACAAAATAGGCACAAAAAAATATAAAATAATAATAATACAAATTATCAGATCATTGATTTTATATATAAATAATAATAATAATGTAAATGTTGCTGAAAATAGATCAATTTTAAAGGTCCCCTATTATCCTGTTCTTCATCAATATATCCCAGGTCTCAGATATATCCAGAGCCTGTCTCTGATTGGCTGAAACACCAAACAGATCATTGCAGCATTACCCATAATCCCCTCTGTTTCAGCCCTGTTTCCAAAGTGCTGATTCTCTGTCTGTTACTTCAGATGAAAATAAGGAGCCCCTCCCCACGCCCCTCTGAGAGAGATTTGGTTACAAAGAACTCAATGGTGCTCTAGGAGGAGATTCAGGTGATAAGGGGGGGGGGGTTACCTTGGTTGCTGATTGGCTAATGGTTACACAAGACAACACATCGTGATGACATCATAAAGTGGCCAAAATCTGATCAGCTCATTTTCAGACAGGTTTTTATAGAAATGGATCAGGAGAAAAAGAGAGAGAATCTTTGTTCCTGAAACTTTCAGAGTCTCTTTACACAGAGGGGACACATGTTGATGTAGAAGAGACATGAGAAGAGGGGACACATGTTGATGTAGAGGAGACATGAAGAAGAGGGGACACATGTTGATGTAGAAGAGACATGAAGAAGAGGGGACACATGTTGATGTAGAGGAGACATGAAGAAGAGGGGACACATGTTGATGTAGAAGACACATGAAGAAGAGGGGACACATGTTGATGTAGAAGAGACATGAAGAAGAGGGGACACATGATGATGTAGAAGAGACATGAAGAAGAGGGGACACATGTTGATGTAGAAGAGACATGAAGAAGAGGGGACACATGTTGATTCAGAAAAGGGGACACATGTTGATGTAGAAGAGACATGGAGAAGAGGGGACACATGTTGATGTAGAAGAGACATGAAGAAGAGGGGACACATGTTGGTGTTTCAGAGACATGTGTCCCCTCTGTGTGAAGAGAGAGTCTCTGAACACAGATGGGACACGTGTTGATGTAAAAGAGACATGTGTCCCCTCTGTGTAAAGAGAGAGTCTCTGAACACAGAGGGGACACATGTTGATGTAGAAGACACATGAGGAAGTGGATTTTAAATAATAGGTGACCTTTAAAGTAATGTAATCATTATCTTTCATTGTTGTGTTTTCTGGGTGAGTGTTGGTGGTTAGAGTTCCTCACCGGACTGCGGGCGGGACAGCGGCGGCTCCACAGGTTTGGGATGCATTAAGATGAACGGCAGCTCCACCGAAACGTCTCTGAAAAACATCACCAGGAATATTCAGTTATAAAGAAAATCTGACGTTTTATTGTGAAATCCAGAAGGAAGTTAACCAATCAGAGGGCTACATGGAGGGTTAGAGGATCATGTGACTGCCTCCGAATTTTCCTTCTCTTCATTAACTTATAATTATTGTTTTTTTAATAAATAAATGAGTCAGTGAAACTCATCTCTCCAAATGTTTCACAATAAAAGCCTAAACTGTACCTTATTTGTGGTTTAAATCAGTTTATCGTTTTGAATATCCTTAAAACTTTGAGCCAACCTTAATCCAGTTTATGGATGAATGTTATTATATTTGACATTAAATTGGTCAAAACAAAATGCTACTGACACAGCTTTATTTTGAAAAACTCCATGCTTTTAGACTTTTTCAAGACGTTTAAAAGCTCTGCTGACAGTGTTTTATTTTGATAATTAAAGGATAGTGTTTTAGTCTGGATGGACAGAAAGCTGGCACCGCTTTATTTAGAACATTCCAGGACTATGTGTTATTCTGCATAGGCGGAAAAGGAGATGTGTCAAAAGGCTTCTTGGCCTTATTTTGAAAAAACAATATTGCTTTTAATCTGGACAGCTAGAGACATTTTCTAAATACTCCTGACTGCGGTTTTATTTAAAAACTTTTTGGACTATAGGCGCTTTCACACCGGAGTACTTTTCCCAGGAATAGTTCCGATAGTTCTTGGGATTTTGCGTTCACACCAAAAAGATCCAGAACCTGAACTTAGTTCATGAGAACCTTTTCACCCCTTTTCAGTCCCTGCTAGAGAGCGGGTACTTTCGTGGGAGAAAAGGTTCCCATTTCTGATTGGCTGGGCGGATTGCAAACCACGCCCGTAAAACTCCCAAAAGTTTTGTGAAGCCGCCATTTTATTTGCTCGCATTAGCATTATTAGCATTAGCCCAGCGCACCAACGGAGAGACTAACTTATGGCAACACAAAAGAAACATGGGAGCGGTGGAGATGAGGAGGTGTCGGCGTTCTGGCGATTTACTCGAAGGCTTCAGTAGAAGCTGCTGGGAGTCCCAGCTTCTACTGAAGCCAGTCCCCAACTCCGGGGACTTCCGGCCGGGACTTCGGGTGGCAGTATACGCCGTGAAGTTGTTTGCGGCCTGCCAGTAAACCCAAAGCAGAAGAAGAAGTGACGTCAGCGGCTCCCTCAGGGACTTTCTCACCGGAATAAGTCCCTGAGGGAGGATTACGCAAATGAAGCCACTGACGTCACGTAAATCGCCACCCGAAGTCCCGGGTAAATCGCCAGAAACGCCGACACCTCCTTATCTCCACCGCTCCCACGTTTTATTTTGTGTTGCCATAAGTTAGTCTCTCTCCGTTGGTGCGCTGGGCTAATGCTAATAATGCTAATGCGAGCAAATAAAATGGCGACTTACGGAGTTTTCGGGGCGTGGTTTGCAATTCGCCCAGCCAATCAGAAATTGGAACCTTTTCCTCCCCAGGAAAGTACCACCTCTCTAGAAGGGACTGAAAAGGGGTGGAAAGGTTCTCATGAACTAGGTTCTAGTTCCAGATCTTTTTGGTGTGAACGCAAAATCCCAGGAACTATCGGAAATATTCCTGGGAAAAGTACTCCGGTGTGAAAGCGCCTTTTGTTTTCATCTCAATAGGCAGAAATTGAGATGTTAGAAATGGTTGCAGAGATGGTTTTATTTAGAAAATCCAGGATATTGTTTCAAGTGTAGGAGCTAGAAATGGAACATTTTGGAAAACGCTGCAGATGGTTTTTATTTTAGACTCGATGGGCATAATCTGAGACGTTTGAAAGCACTGCAGTCGCCGCTTCATTTGAAAAGGTGTCGTCACATTTACCTGTCCAACATGCCTCTCAGCAGCCTGCAGGGGGACACAGAGGGGGAGGAGGATGGAGGGGGAGGGGAGCCAAACACACATCCAAAAACACAGAGGGGAGAAATGAAAAGCAGAGGCGACATGTTCACAACAAGTTCACAATCTAAGCAAGCAAGTGAAGAGCGACTACAGCGAGAAGCAGGTTTCCAAGGTAACTGACAACAGGAAGTGAGAGGGCGAGCCGAGCTGCACCGACAGGAAGTCCTTTATCAGGATCTTAATTAAACGCTAATTTAGTAAGTTTTGTTGTGTGTAGTTCCTTTATAGCCCAAAATTAGCCACCTTTAGCTTAGCGGTGGTGACGTGAAGTCATGTGACCGTGCTTTAGTTCCTTTATAGCCCAACATTAGCCACATTTAGCTTAGCGGTAGTGACGTGAAGTCATGTGACCGTGCTGTAGTTCCTCTATAGCCCAACATTAGCCACCTTTAGCTTAGCGGTGGTGACGTGAAGTCATGTGACCGTGCTGTAGTTCCTTTATAGCCCAACATTAGCCACCTTTAGCTTAGCGGTGGTGACGTGAAGTCATGTGACCGTGCTGTAGTTCCTTTATAGCCCAACATTAGCCACCTTTAGCTTAGTGGTGGTGACGTGAAGTCATGTGACCGTGCTGTAGTTCCTTTATAGCCCAACATTAGCCACCTTTAGCTTAGTGGTGGTGACGTGAAGTCATGTGACCGTGCTGTAGTTCCTTTATAGCCCAACATTAGCCACCTTTAGCTTAGTGGTGGTGACGTGAAGTCATGTGACCACCGCATTAAATTAATGTGGGTGCAGCTCGGCTAATGTCTTAAAATCAACTGGAGTCTCAAAACTCCACTGATGACATTAACAGGAAACAGTGAGAGGACAGGAAGTGATGTCAGCAGAGTGGGAGGGGACTGTGTGTGTGTGTGTGTGTTTGTCTTACCCTCCACGTGAGATCACCAGCTTCACTTTTACTCTGTAGGAAACCAGGATCCCCAAAACCTCCTTGTTGGTGACGTCCTTCACACTGAAACACAAACAGGAAGCGATGGTCACATGACCAACAACACACACCTGTACCTGGACTCTATAGTCTGTACTTCCTTTAGACTCTCTGGGGTTTTTACTTCTTTGTGGTTGTAAGTCTCGTATTGGATAGATACTTTATTGATCCCAATTTGGTCAATTCTCTCGTCACAGAAGCAGAAGTTTGTTCAGACTTTACAATACAATACTTAAAATACTTTAAAAAGTGGAAAAGATAGTTATTATTTACAATTATATTTGTCGTAAGTCTCTCTTTGATGTTTTTCTTTGTTTTGTTGTCCTGTGTGTGTGTTTACATGGTGTGTGTGTGAGACGCACGTGTGTGTGTTTAACTTTACAGTGTGTGTGTGAGACGCACATGTGTGTGTTTAACTTTACAGTGTGTGTGTGAGACGCACGTGTGTGTGTTTAACTTTACAGTGTGTCTGTGAGACGCACATGTGTGTGTATTTACATGGTAGAGGAGGTGTGTGTGTGTGTTTACATGGTAGAGGAGGTGTTGTGTGTGTGTGTGTGTGTGTGTTTACATGGTAGAGGAGGTGTGTGTGTGTGTTTGTGTTTACATGGTAGAGATGTGTGTGTGTGTGTTTACATGGTAGAGGAGGTGTGTGTTATTACATGGTGTAGGAGGTGTGTATGTGTGTGTGTTTACATGGTAGAGGAGGTGTGTCTCTGTGTGTGTGTGTGTGTGTGTGTGTGTGTGTGTGTGTGTGTATTTCTGTCTTTACATGGTGGAGGTGTGTGTGTGTGTGTGTGTGTTTACATGGTAGAGGAGGTGTGTCTGTGTGTGTGTGTGTGTGTGTGTGTGTGTTTGTCTGTCTGTCTTCACATGGTGGAGGTAGGTGTGTGTGTGTGTGTGTGTGTGTGTGTGTGTGTGTGTGTGTGTGTGTTTACATGGTGGAGGAGGCCAGGTTGGTGTCTTCGTGTTTGAGTTTCCCGTCCAGAGCGAGTCCTCTCTTCTCTCGGTTCTTGTCGAGCGTTGGGGTCAGAGTGTAGACCTTACAGAAGGTGGAGCTGGACGACACCTGGTCACTACGGAGACACTGCTGTCAATCAAAACTGCTCAGCTGAGCCCCGCCCACTCCACAGACCGACCTCAGATCCGACATTATAGTGCTGGGTGTTTTTTGAAGATTACTTAAAGGTCTCCTATCATGCAGAATGCACTTTTTGATGTCTTCTCTACATCACCATGTGTCCCCGGTGTGTCCCTGGTGTGTCCCCGGTGTGTCAGGAGACTCTCAAAGTGTCAGGAAATAAACCCCTCTCCCTTTTCCTCCGTACCCACATCTCTAAAAACGGGGGAACAACGGAGCTGATCCAGATTTGCTGCGTCATGACGACATTACTAAAATGTGGGCGGGCTTTACACCCACGGGCCAATCAGAAACGTTGCTGTCAGAAACAATGAGACGTGTTCTGGAAGTAATATGGTCTGTGTTTACATTAGCATGCTAACACTCAGAGCTAACCTGTACTGGAGAGAGTATGTGCAAAGAAGCAGGAAATAAAAAGCTACTGTCCTTGAGACCTAGAATATATGCCTAAAAATAGTAGAGTAGGAGACCTTTAAAGGATACTAGCTAACAGTAGGATTTGGGATGGTAATATATCATCATGTTGTTTATCTCTGGGTTAACTGGCTTTATGTTTGTGAATGCTTTAGACCACTGTTGAACTGGGACTTACTCTGCCTCCAGCTGGGCCACTGGACATTTATACTGAGCAGTACTGAACAGACAGATATCTGCGTACTGACGCACTGTAGAGACAACGAGAGAAAGAGAGTTTTAAACACAACCAATCCGGGTTTTTTTATTCAAATTAAACACACACATTTTACAGAATTTTAGAAGAAGACGTACCTGATATTTTGACTCTCTTCACGGTCTTGGTGGAGTTGTTGGTGACGTGGACGTTGACGCTGATTGGCTCTCCGTGGTAGTAAAGCTGCACAATGCATCATGGGAAACAAGGACTTTCATAAGTGCACTCTTTAAAAGTAAATAAAGCTGTCAGCTAAACGTTGTGTGGTAGATTAAGTAAAACGTGGCAGAAATGGGTACATTTAAACTGTGTGTGCGTGCGTGCGTGCGTGCGTGCGTGCGTGCGTGCGTGCGTGCGTGCGTGCGTGCGTGTACCTCCTTGTCCAGAGAGGCCTCCAGGTGCAGGGATCTGTCCGACATCAGGAAGCTGCGTGTCGTCTCCACCATCGGCTGAGGGCCAGGCTTCTCTGGAGCGTACTGAACCTTCCTGATCACCAGACGCACCGAGTTCCTGCTCAAAGAACAAAAGAGAGGCGTAAGAATGACCTCTGAACCCCCGACATGACTCTGCATTTTAACGTTTTGTTCTACGACACAAGACATGTCGGTAAATACCCCACCGTTGAGTTTAAAAACGGCGGTTGCTAACAAGTGCCTAAATGAGACGACTAAACGTCATCACGCTCAACATTAGCCGCCTTTAGCTTAGCGGTGGTGACGTGAAGTCATGTGACCGTGATGTAGTTCCTTTATAGCCCAACATTAGCCTCCTTTATCTTAGCGGTGGTGACGTGAAGTCATGTGACCATGATGTAGTTCCTTTATAGCCCAACATTAGCCACCTTTAGCTTAGGGGGGGTGACGTGAAGTCATGTGACCGTGCTGTAGTTCCTTTATAGCCCAACATTAGCCACCTTTAGCTTAGCGGTGGTGACGTGAAGTCATGTGACCGTGCTGTAGTTCCTTTATAGCCCAACATTAGCCACCTTTAGCTTAGCGGTGGTGGCGTGAAGTCATGTGACCGTGCTGTAGTTCCTTTATAGCCCAACATTAGCCACCTTTAGCTTAGCGGTGGTGGCGTGAAGTCATGTGACCGTGATGTTTAAATGTCAATGATTATTTAATTAACCTTAAATGGTCAGATTTGAAAACCTCCTGGATTCAGAGCTGTTCCTGACACTGAGATGGTTCTCTGAATAAACGCATGTAAATATGTTGGATGTTGTAAATCAGGTGTCCCCTCACCTCTTGTGGATCTTTTCTTCTATTGACTTGGCGCAGAAAGCTCTGATCTCAAAGTCGACGCCGCAGGCCTGAAAGAGAAATAAACAAGCTGCTTTTATTCCGAAAATACCTGCTGATGTTCCTCTCATTCTGCTCAAACACTATCAACACATTCCTGGATATTTAACACCAAATCTGAAATTAAGAAGCAGTTAACAGTGTTTTCAATTCACTAACACAAAATAATGAATTTTCTTTTGGGACCCAAAATAGTTTGGAGTATTGTAGTTGTATTCAGTTGACCTACTATTTGTTATTACATGTATTTCACTTCTCACCAACACTGACACAACAATACCTTTTTAGCTGTGTGTTTGTTTTGCTGTCCTTGTTATTGGGTCATAGACCTCACGAATATAGTCGTGTGTGTGTGTGTGTGTGTGTGCGTGCGTGCGTGTGCGTGCGTTACCTTCCCAGTGTCCTCTGGGCCGGGCTGTAAAGTGACTGAACATGGGAGGTTCTGAGGGATCTAAATCAGCAGAAAAACACAATAAACAACATTATAAACTACATAAACATACATAGAAGATGCATTCTGTAAATCTACTTTCCTCTGACTTAATGTCTCACACACTGAACACCACAGGACATTATTCTCAGAGCTGCATATCAACAAGGACTACTAATTCATGGCTTATAAATAACATGTACATTTGTTTAGCTTTGTCACAATATACGATATGTGAAGGTATTTCTTAACTGTGTGATTGTAACCATTGATGTGTAAGAACAGTGTGTATTAAGACTAGTTATTCACACAATATAAATGTCCTCTGAAAGCCAGTTTGAAGGCAGTATTGGTTTTTGTATTTCCCCTGCAGCTGATTGTATAAATGCACATGTGTTTTACTGCAGTTCAAAGTTCAAAGGCTTTATCATCACATGCTCAGATGCTACGGAGTAGATATGCAATGAGTATCTTAAGTCCCAGGCTACTCAAACAATGCAACATAATCATATATATTAACATAAAACAATAAGAAATAGTACAAGAGAACGTTGTAAGACCAATGTGTAGGTAATGCAGGAGAACTGCAAACCAGTCAAATAGACAACGTGACGTCGGAGCTCCGTAAAGACCAAGCTGTCTCTGCGTCTGACGCTCCGTTTCTGAGGAACAGAAATATTGATTTCTGACAAACCCTGGGTATATAGGGCAATTTGTATTCGCTGGTTTCTTTCGTCCTTTAGCCAGGCCAATACATTTTTTACCTCCAAACTAATATTTTGTAGTTACTGATCGAAGATGAAAAAAAATCAAAAAAATGAATTTCTATATCAATTTTTTTTTTTTAAACAAATCATTTGAAAAACTCAAAGTATTGTGCGTCTAAAAAATGATAACGGTGAAATTAAAGAAGTCGGAAAAAATGTCATAGTATAGTATGTTAGAAATATAAAATTGAAGGCAAATACAATCATTAATATTAAGAAAATAATTCCATAATATGTCAAAAAGGGATAATGAAAGTTGTCCATGTATTATAATGATTGAATATTGATTGATAGACTTTTTGCAATACTTTTTTTTTGTATTTGATGATATATGTTGCATTGTTGGAGGAGCTCACACTGTAGCTTCGAGCAGATGACAATAACACCTTTGAATCTTTTGAATTTGAATCTTGAAATGCAGAGACTCACAGTGAAGTAAAAGGGATGAGCATGCTGCCCGAGTTTCTTCAGCAGACGCTCCTGCAGCCGGCTGTTCGGCTTCTTCTCCTCCGGCACCGGGGGAAACGCCTGGGGAAAATACAGATATCACAGCGAACATCATGCGTTAAAATGTTCCTCCAGTAAGAAAATAATGGTAAGCTTAATTAGGAAACTTAGGGGTGAGGTGGAGCTCATTTTGACTGTTCATCTGGATAGTTTGCTTTGTAAGAATAGTGAGAAATATGAAGACACAATAACCAAAGCAAGCGGGAAATATATATAATTATTAACGTATTTACAAATATATAATTAATAAGGAAAAATGCATTTATATGAAAATAAATATGATAAAACATTTAAACAAATAAAGGAATGTATGTAGTAAAAAAAAGGTAAATATTAGAAATAATTTAACTTTATGAATTACAGAAACAATTAAGTAAATATGAAAGTGCTTATAAAGTATTTAATATTCTGTATTTGAATTTCCACATATTTTATTTACCAATGATTTATTTCTTAAATAATTTGATATAAAAAAAGTTAATTATTATATCAATTAATACCACATTTATTTTCTTATTCTTTTACAGATTTGATCTTTCCAGGTATTGTTCAGGTGTGTTCAGGTGTTGTGTTCAGGTGTTCAGGTGTGTTCAGGTGTTGTGTTCAGGTGTTGTGTTCAGGTGTGTTCAGGTGTTGTGTTCAGGTGTTCAGGTGTGTTCAGGTGTTGTGTTCAGGTGTTCTTCAGGTGTTGTGTTCAGGTGTTCTTCAGGTGTTGTGTTCAGGTGTTGTGTTCAGGTGTTGTGTTCAGGTGTTGTGTTCAGGTGTGGTGTTCAGATGTGGTGTTCAGGTGTTGTGTTCAGGTGTGCAGGTGTTGTGTTCAGGTGTTGTGTTCAGGTGTGGTGTTCAGGTGTGGTGTTCAGGTGTGGTGTTCAGGTGTTGTGTTCAGGTGTTCTTCAGGTGTTGTGTTCAGTGTTGTGTTCAGGTTTTCAGGTGTTGTGTTCAGGTGTTGTTTTCAGGTTTTCAGGTGTTGTGTTCAGGTGTGTTGTGTTCAGGTGTTGTGTTCAGGTGTTCTTCAGGTGTTGTGTTCAGGTGTTGTGTTCAGGTTTTCAGGTGTTGTGTTCAGGTGTGGTGTTCAGGTGTTGTGTTCAGGTGTTGTGTTCAGGTGTTCTTCAGGTGTTGTGTTCAGGTGTTGTGTTCAGGTGTTCTTCAGGTGTTGTGTTCAGGTGTTCTTCAGGTGTTGTGTTCAGGTGTTCTTCAAGTGTTGTGTTCAGGTGTGTTGTGTTCAGGTGTTGTGTTCAGGTGTTGTGTTCAGGTTTTCAGGTGTTGTGTTCAGGTGTGGTGTTCAGGTGTTGTGTTCAGGTGTTGTGTTCAGGTGTTCTTCAGGTGTTGTGTTCAGGTGTTCTTCAGGTGTTGTGTTCAGGTGTTCTTCAGGTGTTGTGTTCAGGTGTGTTGTGTTCAGGTGTGTTGTGTTCAGGTGTTGTGTTCAGGTGTTGTGTTCAGGTGTTGTGTTCAGGTTTTCAGGTGTTGTGTTCAGGTGTGGTGTTCAGGTGTGGTGTTCAGGTGTTGTGTTCAGGTGTTGTGTTCAGGTGTTGTGTTCAGGTGTTGTGTTCAGGTGTTGTGTTCAGGTGTTGTGTTCAGGTGTTGTGTTCAGGTTTTCATGTGTTGTGTTCAGGTGTGTTGTGTTCAGGTGTATCTCTGACCTGGAAGGTGGAGATGTAGAGATCCTTCCTGAACGACAGACCGAGAACATCCAGATCTTCACGGCCATAACGAAACGCACAGGTGAGCGTGACGAAGACTACAGGAGGAAGAGGAAGAGGAGTATACCTTTAATAATCTGAATGTAAGAGGAGATGATGAAGATATAAAGTGTGGAGGTGAAGCTCATACCTTTCCTGTCCTTCAGGTACTCCGGGTCCACGAGGATCACGCCATCTGTAGCAGGAAGAGAGAAACTGTTTGTGAAGAGCCCAGCGTCCAATCAGAGAGCAGAGATTATTTACCTGGTGTTCTGACGCACCTCGTTCAGTCATTAACTCTACATCTCTCTACCTATACAGGTAATTAAAACATGCAATATGAGACATTTCTTATCTACAAACCTCGAGGGCTGCTGACTCACCTACAGCGTCGACGTGGTCCAGGTGATCCACGAAGTCTCTCTTTCCCAGGTACACCGTCACCTGCACACACAAAACCACCTTTCAACCATTCATCCTGTTTGTTTCAATGTGAATTTCTCATTTCAAAAATGTTAGATAATTGAAAATATTTAATACGAATTAAAATCAATTAAAAAAATACTACATGTTTTTATAAAATCATAGGATGTTGCAGAATATTTTAGAGGTCACCTATTATGCAAAATCCACTTCTTCATGTCTCTTCTACATCAACATGTGTCCCCTCTGTGTGAAGAGACCATCTCTTTACACAGAGGGGACACATGTCTCTTTACATCAACATGTGTCCCCTCTTCTTCATGTCTCTTCTACATCAACATGTGTCCCCTCTTCTTCATGTCTCTTCTTCATCAACATGTGTCCCCTCTTCTTCATGTCTCCTCTACATCAACATGTGTCCCCCTTCTTCCTTCTACATCAACATGTGTCCCCTCTTCTTCATGTCTCTTCTACATCAACATGTGTCCCCTCTTCTTCATGTCTTCTACATCAACATGTGTCCCCTCTTCTTCATGTCTCCTCTACATCAACATGTGTCCCCTCTTCTTCATGTCTCTTCTACATCAACATGTGTCCCTCTTCTTCATGTCTCTTCTACATCAACATGTGTCCCCTCTTCTTCATGTCTTTCTACATCAACATGTGTCCCCTCTTCTTCATGTCTCTTCTACATCAACATGTGTCCCCTCTTCTTCATGTCTCTTCTACATCAACATGTGTCCCCTCTTCTTCATGTCTCTTCTACATCAACATGTGTCCCCTCTTCTTCATGTCTCTTCTACATCACCATGTGTCCCCTCTTCTCCATGTCTTCTACATCAACATGTGTCCCCTCTTCTCCATGTCTCTTCTACATCAACATGTGTCCCCTCTTCTCATGTCTCTTCTACATCAACATGTGTCCCCTCTTCTTCATGTCTCTTCTACATCAACATGTGTCCCCTCTTCTTCATGTCTCTTCTACATCAACATGTGTCCCCTCTTCTTCATGTCTCTTCTACATCAACATGTGTCCCCTCTTCTTCATGTCTCTTCTACATCAACATGTGTCCCCTCTTCTTCATGTCTCTTCTACATCAACATGTGTCCCCTCTTCTTCATGTCTCTTCTACATCAACATGTGTCCCCTCTTCTTCATGTCTCTTCTACATCAACATGTGTCCCCTCTTCTTCATGTCTCTTCTACATCAACATGTGTCCCCTCTTCTTCATGTCTCTTCTACATCAACATGTGTCCCCTCTTCTTCATGTCTCTTCTATATCACCATGTGTCCCCTCTTCTCCATGTCTCTTCTACATCAACATGTGTCCCCTCTTCTCCATGTCTCTTCTACATCAACATGTGTCCCCTCTTCTTCATGTCTCTTCTACATCAACATGTGTCCCCTCTTCTCCATGTCTCCTCTACATCAACATGTGTCCCCTCTTCTTCATGTCTCTTCTACATCAACATGTGTCCCCTCTTCTTCATGTCTCTTCTACATCACCATGTGTCCCCTCTTCTTCATGTCTCTTCTACATCAACATGTGTCCCCTCTTCTCCATGTCTCTTCTACATCAACATGTGTCCCCTCTTCTCCATGTCTCTTCTACATCAACATGTGTCCCCTCTTCTTCATGTCTCTTCTTCATCAACATGTGTCCCCTCTTCTTCATGTCTCTTCTACATCAACATGTGTCCCCTCTGTGTAAAGAGACTCTGAAAGTTTCAGGAACAAAGATTCTCTCTCTTTTTCTCCTGATCCATTTCTATAAAAACCTGTCTGAAAATGAGCTGATCAGATTTTGGCCACTTTATGATGTCATCACGATGTGTTGTCTTGTGTAACCATTAGCCAATCAGCAACCAAGGTAACCCCCCCCCCCCTTATCACCTGAATCTCCTCCTAGAGCACCATTGTGTTCTTTTTAACCAAATCTCTCTCAGAGGGGCGTGGGGAGGGGCTCCTTATTTTCATCTGAAGTAACAGACAGAGAATCAGCACTGAAACAGAGGGGATTATGGGTAATGCTGCAATGATCTGTTTGGTGTTTCAGCCAATCAGAGACAGGCTCTGGATATATCTGAGACCTGGGATATATTGATGAAGAACAGGATCCTAGGGGACCTTTAAGAGTCAGACTCACCTTACAGTTGGGGCTCGACTTCTTGAAAACTCTGAGAGGTTAGGAAACAGGAAGAGGAAGAGGAGGAGGAAGAGGAAGAGGAGGAGACCGATGTTAGTCCATCGTTTAATTTCATAACGAGGATAAAACACATTGTGAAGACGTTTCAAACTTTAGATCTCATCTGAAACGTTTGTGAATCTCTGGAGATGTGAGGAAGAGTTTAAAACCAGGAGTCAGTTTGTTTCAACACGACAGGAAGTGAGGAGGGAAGTAGTTTTAGAGAAACGCTCGGTGTGAATGATGTGGTTATTATGGGATGCTCTGCCTGCTTCATGGTTAAAAATACTCACAGGTTCACAGGGTTGAACTGTCGTTTTAAAACCAGCAATAACCCTTCAAGTTCTTTTTAATCAACAAATGAAATGTCAAAATATATAAATATTAAAAATCTGAACTTCTACATATGATTTGTGTTTTAATTATTATTCTTTGCATTTTTAAATATGTATTTCTACTTGCAGTGTGACTCTCTAAAGCAGGGGTGTCAAACTCAAATACACAGTGGGCCAAAATAAAAAAATGGGTACTAGTGGAGGGCCGGACTGGTTCAATGTTTATTACAGAACTTATTGAAATGAACTTATTGCACATATTAAACCTGGAACTAACAAAGCTTCAATTATTGCCTATTAAATAATCAGTTGCATTCATTTCTTATGATTACATTTCTCCACAGGCCAACAACAGCTTCAAAAAGAACATTCCCCTCAAAGAACAAACCAAACGTGCCCTGCTGTCGTGAGAGAAAAAGTGCAGAAGGAAACATGTAAACTCAGTGTGCTGCTCTGTGATGCTGGTTCAGATACTTGGCATCTCATCTCGGGTTCATCAATGTTTGGGCTCAGGCTCTGAGCTGAGTGTGCGTGCAATATACCGGCGGGCCAGATCTAATAGTAATTAGAAATTATCCTGCGGGCCGAAATTAAATCCACCAAGGGCCTGATGTGGCCCCCGGGCCTTGAGTTGGACACGTGTGCTCTAAACTATAAATACATTGAAAATGAAACCTTAAAATGTTCTGAAAAGTTCATAACAAACAGAGGATTTTAGGAGGAAAAGGAAACGTACATTGATCACAGGAAAAGCTCTTTTAAGTTACAGACAAAGATAGGACATTTTTCTGACAGCATTGCGTTTAAAAAAAGCCCTATTGTGTCTTCCAGAGGGAGTTACTCCTGTATAAATTACAAAGAGAAACTCTCCTATTGGAATGATCAAGTACTCGACCACGTGCATCTTAGATACTCCTGAATACTGAAGTTGTTATCGTGCAGCGTCTTCAGAGAGATAGAGCTTGGTGTGAAATGACTCCATTGCACAAACAGGAAGTCAGAAACACACTCGCTTCTCTTCCTCACAACTCGATACGTTTCTAAAAAAAGTGAGGTGATAATCTGGAACATCTTCAGGAAACAGTTCACAGCCGACAGTTCAATGCCATTTCCTCAAAACACAAATTAAAGCTGATTTAATGCTTAAGGCTGCAGTTTGATACCGACTGACTTACAGATACTAAAACCCTAACGAGCTGCAGGACTCGGACTTTCAATTCAGTTTCAATCAGCCGCATCACAGCATGTTGTTTACTTCTGTGCAAGGAGAACAACAAGCTTTCTGACAACGTAAACAACAGACAGAGACGAGGACTAGAGTAGTGTCGTGTGCAGAAATGCATTGCACGTGTTTAATTTTTTATGACAAATGAAGCTCAGCGCAATTCAACCAGGAAGACCGTCTTTCCTCATTCATTTACTATTTCCTATGTTACTACTCTCTCTCCTCTCAATAAGCGATCGGGGGCGTCACTCCCCAGCTTAACCAATCACTTCGCTCTATTCTCACAAGCCTATCATAGCGCTCTGCTAACCCTTTTAAATCTGCTCTCCCCTCTGACAGCTGTCATTTCAGGTGACTCGACGCAACCCTCCTCCCTTTTCACCTCCTGTCCCTCTGAATCCAGGGTCAAGCTAAGCCCCTCCCCTTCAGACCGAACCCAACCATCCATTCACCACCACCAGGGTCAAGCTAAGCCCCTCCCCTTCAGACCAAACCCAACTATCCATTCACCACCACCAGGGTCAAGCTAAGCCCTCCCCTTCAGACCGACCCCAACATCCATTCACCACCACCAGGGTCAAGCTAAGCCCCTCCCCTTCAGACCGACCCAACTATCCATTCACCACCACCAGGGTCAAGCTAAGCCCTCCCCTTCAGACCGAACCCAACTATCCATTCACCACCACCAGGGTCAAGCTAAGCCCTCCCCTTCAGACCGACCCAACCATCCATTCACCACCACCAGGGTCAAGCTAAGCCCTCCCCTTCAGACCGACCCAACTATCCATTCACCACCACCAGGGTCAAGCTAAGCCCTCCCCTTCAGACCGACCCAACCATCCATTCACCACCACCAGGGTCAAGCTAAGCCCTCCCCTTCAGACCGACCCCAACTATCCATTCACCACCACCAGGGTCAAGCTAAGCCCCTCCCCTTCAGACCGACCCCAACTATCCATTCACCACCACCAGGGTCAAGCTAAGCCCTCCCCTTCAGACCGACCCAACTATCCATTCACCACCACCAGGGTCAAGCTAAGCCCTCCCCTTCAGACCGACCCAACATCCATTCACCACCACCAGGGTCAAGCTAAGCCCTCCCCTTCAGACCGACCCCAACTATCCATTCACCACCACCAGGGTCAAGCTAAGCCCCTCCCCTTCAGACCGAACCCAACCATCCATTCACCACCACCAGGGTCAAGCTAAGCCACTCCCCTTCAGACCGACCCCAACCATCCATTCACCACCACCAGGGGCAAGCTAAGCCACTCCCCTTCAGACCGACCCCA
Source organism: Dissostichus eleginoides (assembly GCA_031216635.1). Lineage (NCBI taxonomy): Eukaryota > Metazoa > Chordata > Actinopteri > Perciformes > Nototheniidae > Dissostichus > Dissostichus eleginoides. The sequence goes on along the minus strand of CM062279.1, from coordinate 26,926,328 downwards.
ACCATCCATTCACCACCACCAGGGTCAAGCTAAGCCCTCCCCTTCAGACCGACCCAACCATCCATTCACCACCACCAGGGTCAAGCTAAGCCCCTCCCCTTCAGACCGACCCAACCATCCATTCACCACCACCAGGGTCAAGCTAAGCCCTCCCCTTCAGACCGACCCCAACCATCCATTCACCACCACCAGTGTCTAGACCCCGGGGGTTTCATCGGATCGGTTCTCCCCTCCCGAATGATACTCCTGCACAGCGGGGCCTAATCGCCAAAACTCCATTACATTCATTTGTGTATTCCTGGCAATAAATATGTGTTCTTTCATCAACACCGTCTCTCCGGATTGACTGACCATTATTAAAGTGGAACATTTTAAAAAGGTAGTAATTATATATCTGTATTTATATTTATTTAAGTCGAGTTTAATTTGAAAACATTTCTTTCTTCCTCCCTCACCCACTGACCTCATCCACCCTGATTTGAGTTTCTGTTGCTCTGTTCTGATTGAATGTAAAGGGTAAAACACGTAAATATTATGTATTATTATCATCATTTATCCCTATTTTCACGTCTCTGGGAGACATTATTTCAGGTATTTTCTGTTAATATTTATGTCTTTTTTATATTGTTATTTTTTGTATATAATAGATTAATAACTTTGGATTTTTTTCTGTTGTTCATTGTATTTTGGATTATTTATATTATTATTTTTTTAATCGGCTGCATATAATACACTCTTTTCACCGGATAATGACTATTTTTTAATGGACTGTTTATGTGCTATTAATAAAGAATCCAGCTGAGATGTGACGCTGTGTTTTTAACCAGAAATGTGTGGGGAATAAATCTGCAGGTAAACACACTTTGACGCTCGACGGTGTGTGTGTGTGTGTGTGTGTGTGTGTGTGTGTGTGTGTAGGGGTTGACGTCTGCTTCATGCCTGGACAAGAAGCAGCTTTTCTCCTGAGATTTGAACACAGAGCAATTCAACGTCTCAGAGGTGTCTCGCATGCTCGTCAATATCTAATCAGCCAATCACATCATAGCGTGCAGATATGAGATCTCACAAACAGCGGAAATGATTAAAATCTTCAAATAAAAAGCATGAATGATTTGGATTTATGCTGGAGATCAAAGCAGCATCTGAAGCTCAAACCTGCACTTATTAAGCAGCAACAAAACAAGTGAATAATCCAAACTAAATCCTCTGAAATGTGAGTTTCAGAGATTCAGGCTCTGCAGGTTAGACAGGAAACAAAGTCTGGTATTTAAAACCTGGGACACCGAGAGACTGTTCGACTTCATGTCCTGAATCCAACTCATTGTTGTCCTGTCTCATTGACAAACAAATCACAAGTTCAATAACATCCCTGCAACAGAAACACATCTCTTTAAAGAGTCCTCTCCTGCTGATGTTCAGGTGTATATCAGTGTGTGTAGTGTCTCTACTTTAAAGAGTTTCTCCTGCTGATGTTCAGGTCTATATCAGTATGTAGTGTCTCTACTTTAAAGAGTTTCTCCTGCTGATGTTCAGGTGTATATCAGTATGTAGTGTCTCTACTTTAAAGAGTCCTCTCCTGCTGATGTTCAGGTGTATATCAGTATGTAGTGTCTCTACTTTAAAGAGTCTTCTCCTGCTGATGTTCAGGTGTATATCAGTATGTAGTGTCTCTACTTTAAAGAGTCCTCTCCTGCTGATGTTCAGGTGTATATCAGTATGTAGTGTCTCTACTTTAAAGAGTCTTCTCCTGCTGATGTTCAGGTGTATATCAGTATGTAGTGTCTCTACTTTAAAGAGTCCTCTCCTGCTGATGTTCAGGTGTATATCAGTATGTAGTGTCTCTACTTTAAAGAGTCCTCTCCTGCTGATGTTCAGGTGTATATCAGTATGTAGTGTCTCTACTTTAAAGAGTCCTCTCCTGCTGATGTTCAGGTGTATATCAGTATGTAGTGTCTCTACTTTAAAGAGTCCTCTCCTGCTGATTTCAGGTGTATATCAGTATGTAGTGTCTCTACTTTAAAGAGTCCTCTCCTGTTGATGTTCAGGTGTATATCAGTATGTAGTGTCTCTACTTTAAAGAGTCCTCTCCTGCTGATGTTCAGGTGTATATCAGTATGTAGTGTCTCTACTTTAAAGAGTCCTATCCTGCTGATGTTCAGGTGTATATCAGTATGTAGTGTCTCTACTTTAAAGAGTCCTCTCCTGTTGATGTTCAGGTGTATATCAGTATGTAGTGTCTCTACTTTAAAGAGTCCTCTCCTGTTGATGTTCAGGTGTATATCAGTATGTAGTGTATCTACTTTAAAGAGTCCTTTCCTGCTGATGTTCAGGTGTATATCAGTATGTAGTGTCTCTACTTTAAAGAGTCCTCTCCTGCTGATGTTCAGGTGTATATCTGTATGTAGTGTCTCTACTTTAAAGAGTCCTCTCCTGCTGATGTTCAGGTGTATATCAGTATGTAGTGTCTCTACTTTAAAGAGTCCTCTCCTGCTGATGTTCAGGTGTATATCAGTATGTAGTGTCTCTACTTTAAAGAGTCCTCTCCTGCTGATGTTCAGGTGTATATCAGTATGTAGTGTCTCTACTTTAAAGAGTCCTTCTCCTGCTGATGTTCAGGTGTATATCAGTATGTAGTGTCTCTACTTTAAAGAGTCCTCTCCTGCTGATGTTCAGGTGTATATCAGTATGTAGTGTCTCTACTTTAAAGAGTCCTCTCCTGCTGATGTTCAGGTGTATATCTGTATGTAGTGTCTCTACTTTAAAGAGTCCTCTCCTGCTGATGTTCAGGTGTATATCAGTATGTAGTGTCTCTACTTTAAAGAGTCCTCTCCTGCTGATGTTCAGGTGTATATCAGTATGTAGTGTCTCTACTTTAAAGAGTCCTCTCCTGCTGATGTTCAGGTGTATATCAGTATGTAGTGTTCTACTTTAAAGAGTCCTCTCCTGCTGATGTTCAGGTGTATATCAGTATGTAGTGTCTCTACTTTAAAGAGTCCTCTCCTGCTGATGTTCAGGTGTATATCAGTATGTAGTGTCTCTACTTTAAAGAGTCCTCTCCTGCTGATGTTCAGGTGTATATCAGTATGTAGTGTCTCTACTTTAAAGAGTCCTCTCCTGCTGATGTTCAGGTGTCTGCTCTGATTGGTTAGCTGGCTGGCTCTGTTGTGATTGGGCTACCGCTTACAGATGTCCCGCCCCTTAGCCTATCACGTGTTGGAGCGCCTCTTTCCACCATTCATTTCGATTTTATGAATTTTAAGTCGTATTGTGATCTTGTATTCATCACTTAATGTATTGTTATTAAACTGTTCATTTATCTGGTTTTACTTCACATGAAAACACGGTTTCTACAGCTTTAAAACCATCTGATTTGTATTCTGTTTGATGTTAACCTCCCAGTGCCCTGTGTTTAAGACCCAGAGCTGAACAGATGGAGGAGATAACGTCTGTGTTCCTGTCTGATGACGTTTATCCACCGACACTCTGACACCATGTTGGTTTTTCCTGCCTCTCACTTCCTGTCTGTTTCCACCTGTTTCCTAACAGGAAGCGAGCGGTGTGCAACGAGAGGGAGGGACACGGAAACTTAACGTTTAGAGAGGAATCACAGAAAGTGAAATTACAGATATTTTACATTTTAAACACAATTATTAAGACTTTTAAAGAACTGTATCCAAGTTTCTTATTTTTCACTTGGATCTGTTGAAATTGCTCCGAACCGTTTATTGCATTTTAGTTATATTATTTATTTAAATGTATTATCTTTTACTTAATCTATTACTTTATTGGATTTGGGATTTACCATTTTATTATTACTTTCTTGATCATTTATTTCCCTTTATTTGCATTTTATTTTATTCTAACCCAATTAATTAATAATTTTCTTTACAGTACTAACGTTTAAATGTATTATTAGATTGTATTGTTATTTTATTGATCACTTTTGGGACTGTAATTGAGTTTTAAGCATTTTATTGTAATTTATTTATATATAGCAATAATCCAATACACTAAGGATATTTCGCAATGTGGTTTCGAAATGTTACATATTAATGTAATACAGGAATACAATTGTAAAGGTGTCTTGGTTGCATTGCTATGAATATCCTGTATAAAAAGCCGAAAGACTGCAAATAAATCTGCATAAAAAAGGAATCTACAACAAACAAGCAGGATGTAAACAAACCGCCTCAGAGTCAGAACTTTAATCTCACTCAGCGAATTATTAAAAACATCCCATATGCAAAACACAAAACCTTAAAGAAAAGAAAGCGCCGTGTCAACAGAGGAGGATTGAACACTGGAAACAGGATCTTCAGAAACACAAAACAAAGCCAGCGCTTAATTAACGGGGAGTGGAGGACAAACAAAAAGGAGCCATCTGAGGCTTTAAAGAAACCTGAATATCAGCCCTCCAGGGATTTAATACCACGTTATCCTCAGACGTCTAAAACACTGTTTACCTGCTCACTGAGAACAGCTAACAGCATCTTCATTCACTCTCAAAGAGAGGTTACTGCAGATATATTGGAAGAGAAGTCGTCTAAATATAATAATAATAATAATAATAATAATTCACTTCTTAGGTAGTCCTCTCCGCGTTGTTGTTTAAATATATCGCTTTATTGACACCTGCAATCAACCCGCTACCAGTACCATGATACACTTTGATATATTAGTTATAAATACTGAATGTGTACTTCTGTAAATGGTGTACTTTCCCTCCACTACATGTATTGAATACCTTTAGTTACTTCACAGATGTGGATGAATGATGTGAAATATAATCAAGTGTTAAATCAGACTTTAGTTCCACCTGGAGTAAATCCACAAGCTACCCTGCAGTATACAAAGCCATTCAAACTAGCTGCACCTTTACCAGCTTTGAGAACACTTTCATGATCAATCATTATAAAACATATCATATATTATTCTGAAATGGACCAATCTGCACAATGACTACTTTTACTGTCGCTACTTTCACTATATTTTGATGAGAATACTTTTCTACTTTTACTTGAGGAACATTTTGAATGCAGGACTTTTACTGTAACAGAGTATTCCTACACTCTGGTACTTCTACTTTTACTCAAGTACAAGATCTGAGTACTTCTACTTTTACTCAAGTACAAGATCTGAGTACTTCTACTTTTACTCAAGTACAAAATCTGGGTACTTGTACAACCTCTGACTCCCCTACATTATAACTTGACGTATTCAGATTATCCCATAATAACACACATAAGGAATAAACTACGGTATATATATATATATATATAATATATAATATATATATATATATATATATAATATCCAGCAGTATGTATTGGTGTTAAAAGTAGCTCCACTTTTAGCAGCTGTGATATATATGATTCTGTACTTTTACCTTTGGTTCTTTAAGTATATTATGAAGCCAATACTTGTGTACTTTTACTTAAGTGAGATTATGAATGCAGGTAGTATTTATACTTCTACTTAAGTAAAGGATATTAATACTTCTTCCACCACCGGCTGACACAAATAACCCATAAGTGATCACGATTGCACCAAACTCCATTATTTTAAATGTTTAAAAACAACTATATATGATTTGTTTAAGATACTGATCCACAAAGCAGCCCTTTAATTCAATAAAGCTCTTAAGTTTGAATAAAGATGTGTTTAGTGTTTTGAGATATAGGCTACAGTACACTATGTGTATATAACTCTGTCCCTTCAGTAGATATATATATATATACCTATATTAGAGAGTATTCTAATTTATTCTGTATATTTTTAGTGTGTATTCTTAGATACTCGTGCATATTTGCTTTTAATGATTATTTCATTTATATTTTATTCAATTTTTAAGACATGTTATTATTCTTGTACAATGACTGTCAATTTTCTTAACATGGGATAAATAAAGTATTTTGCATTGGTCAAACCCACCCGCACCAAACTCCGTTGGAAAATACAATCATTATGTTTATATCTAATATTATATCAATAGGTCAAAAGAATAAAACAACTTTGCATGCTCTCTTAGCCATGTTAGTGTTAAGTTAAATTCGGCATCAATAAACCCAACCAAACATTAATTAAAAGCCACAAAATCCTCAGTTTTCTGCACATTTCCACCGGTCGATACCGCCCACCACGGCCGTGTTTTGTTGCAAAAGCACCGTAGGAATCCCTGTCTACGACCCTAAAAACCTACATTACATTACACCGATTCAGCCCCGTGTGTTATGCATATCATAGATTTACAAATAACTGTTGTTGTTCTGCAAAAACAGTGAAATATCTTGACAAAACCCCTCATTAACATGATATCTTAAATGGACAGATTTCTGGATGTAGTCCGGAGCTAGGCTAGCTAACCCCACCCTGCTGGGCTAAACTTCTCCAATAACTCGGTCCTCGATTTAACATCAACCAGGGGCTCAATCAGCGGGACTTGTATCGGGATTCCGTGTTGAATAAAGCGGGTAAATATCTGCTACACAGCCGGAGAAAAGCTTCGTTAGCAAAGTGCGTGATGCTAACTAGCCGGATGCTAGCTGCCAGGATGCTAACTAGCCTGATGCTAACTGGAGGTCCTACCTGGTGCCCGCCTTGTCCCCCATCTCCTCGGCAGGCAAAGATCCGACAAAATGATCCTGAGCCGCGTGCCTCTGGACTTAAAGACGGTGTGGTTGTTGTTTCAGCTCCTCTTTCACCCGTCCATCCAACAGCTAACTAGTTAGTGATGCTAATTTAATTTAGCGCCGCCTCGGCTCCTCTCTCTGGCTTCTTCCGCAAAGGATCTGTGTGTGTGTGTGTGTGTGTGTGTGTGTGTGTGTGTGTGTGTGTGTTGTGGCTGCAGATCACGTTGCGCAACGCAGGGGCTCTTCAGCAACACATGAAGTGTCTAATGTTAAAACACTATAACTATAATAAGAATATAGAACAAAAACAATAATGCATGTGATGTATTGCCAGGTGTGTTATCACATACAGGGAATCTGCCCTGGTGTTTGGTGCATAAGGTAAACATGCTAAGAGAAAACGTGATACATAAGGAAACAGGAAACATGTAAAAGATGAAAATGAATATGATGTAAAAACATGTAAATATATCCAAATGTGCAGTATCTAGAAATGGTAGCTTGTGCAGAAATTGTATAAAGAAGGTGGGAAAGTTCCAAATATACATACAAAAATGCAATTTATTGCTAAATAGTTGTTGGGTGTTTTGCAAGGAATGTACCTTTGTGTTTTGGTGCTGTTAACATACCAGGGGAAAGAGTGGAGTGTGTCGGAGAGAAACAGGGATTTTAGCCTTAGCAGACCATTTGCATGCACTAATACCTGCCATAGAACACACTGCAGGAAGGAGAACGGCCCCTTTTAAGGTCAAACCCAAACAAGGAACCACACAAACTGAAGTCGTGAAGCAGAAGTGAAACGGGGAAATTATTTTTAGTATTCTGCTTTTGAAGCTTCCTGTTTGTATTGGAGTTTGTTTGTAACAACAGCTATTTATTCAAGTTAAAAAAGTAAAGTTCAATGTAATAAAAAAGCCACACACTGTAAAGATTATATTACATTTATTTACAGACATGTAATAAAATAAATAATAGAAGCTAAATTAAACAGAAACAGTTAATGCATGATACTTGTTACTTGATAATAAAATAAATAATGGGTTCATACAATAACAGCTGATCAGAGTTTATATCCTGAGGATGTAGGAGTCTGAGTGCGTGACGTAGCGGACCCAGCGCTGCGCCGGGCCGGGCTGCACCGGGCTCAGACGGAGGAACCGGACCTGAAGACCCGACACCGTCAGCTTCGGGAGCTCAAAGTTCAGAACCATCGGACCCACCTCCATCAGGGAGGAGGGCGAGAGGCCAGGGACCTCCACCTGGGGGGGAGAGACCAGAGAGAGAGAGGATCAACATCAACTGGAAAACTGCTCTTTAAGAAACTGAAACTTTTATTTTGTACGAGTTTCAGAAATATTGAAAAAACACCTTCTTGTCACACTCCCTCCTAACCTCCACCCTCAGGAGAAAGATAGAGACGTTTCAAGTTCTTTATTATTATATGCATACACAATAACAGTGGAGCTGTTGTTGGCAATGAATATCTTGGATAATTAAATATGTATTAAAAAAAATATTGATGTCAAAATATAGAGCTGAAGTAATAACAAAGTCAAATAAAATAAAAATTGGAAAAGGAAATTTGAATGTTTTGTATTCCTTTTGTAATGGCTGAGGTGCAATTTGATTCTTCAGAGAGTCACCTACAGTCATCTACACTTCATGAACCAGATGTGTCATTGCATGTATACGTGTGTGTGTGTGTGTGTGTGTGTGTGTGTGTGTGTGTGTGTGTGTGTGTGTGTGTGTGTGTGTGTGTGTGTACCTTGAACAGAGCGGACAGCTGTGTTCCTCCGGGGAAGCGTGGGATCGTCCACTCGATGGATCGACTCTGAAGCTTCAGCTCAGCGCTCTGATCCGGAGAACTGAGCTCCAGAGACATGCTGAGTAGACAAGTGAGGATTTTAAGAAAAAAGTGAGAATTCTGAACAAATTTCAGCATTTTCAGAAAACATTTTTTTGTGAAAAAGTGAGGATTTTGAACAAATTTTGAATTTGAGAAAAAAGTCAGAATTATAAATAAAAAGTCCTAGAAAAACGTTTTCGTAAATTCAGAATTTCTGGGAAAAGTCATTTTTTTTTATTAATTAAAGGGGACCTATCATGCAAAATGCACTTTTGTACGTCTTTTATACATGAATATGTGTCCCACGTGTGTCAGGGAACTCACCAAGTGTCAGAAAACACAACCCTCTCTCTTTTCCTCCATACCCAAATCTCTAAAAACGGGGCTGCAACGGAGCTGATCCAGACTGACACAGATTTGAAATTGTTCTGACGTCAGAAACGGGGAGCTCCGCCTATATGGGCAAACTCCACCTATCAGGGGAATGTGGGGTTGGGCCACGGCAACGGCCATTGCCGCTCGAAAGCGCTGGAGACGCTGTAGTACATAAGCCAGGCCTGTACGTGGCGCTGTAGTACATAAGCCAGGCCTGTACGTGGCGCTGTAGTACATAAGCCAGGCCTGTAGGTGGCGCTGTAGTACATATGCCAGGCCTGTAGGTGGCGCTGTAGTCTGCCACAAAAGCAGCGAAGAAGACTTCTCAGAATCAGCCCTTGCAAAAACAGGGCTGGAAGAGAGCAAATAGAGCGAAATGAGGCATGGCTAAAATGCATGATCTGTTTGGGATTTTGAAAAACAAACTTCACAGACATGTTTTATAAGGTATGGCCCTACAATATATTATTCAGATATAGCATGATAGGTCCACTTTAAGTTGTCTGAAAAAAAAAACCCAAAAGCTTATATATAAAATATAATATGTTTTTCCACATGAAAGTGTCTAAAACTATACTTTGTTAAGTTGTTTAATACTACGACAACAACCAACCTAAATAATACAGAAAGACATGAAGAAGAAAAGAAACACACACACACACACACACAGGAAAAACCCTAAAATCAACAAAAACTTATTTCAATGTTTCTGAAGCTCCTCCTCCTGAATAAAAGCCCCAGTGGAAGTCGCAGCAGCTGCCCCGATCATTAACTTTAGTTTTGTGTGACTTTAAATACCAAATGAGGGGCGCTTCATTCGCTCACCTGCGCTGCGGCTGCTGCTTTGCTAATGTTGTGTGCTATTTAAAAACACGCTAACGAGAGACACACGGCTCTCAAATCTGATTTCCACACACTCGTGATCACAGAGCAGAAACAAAAACACATTCAAATATAAAAAGTGAGATGTCGCTGCAGCTCGTCTTTACATACGGATCATTTCCATAAACAAACGTCGGCTCATTTGAATTCTCACCTCACGGATCCTTTGGGGACGGGGATGGAGGCGCAGAGGTTAATGGCAGCGCTGCGAACACAAGGACAACACATTTCATTATACTCAATATATGGAGTGCCCACCAATCAGCGCGTTGGATTGTTTATTTCTAGTCTTTCAGGCAATGAGACAGGCAGTGGGACAGGCAGTGAGACAGACAGTGAGACAGGCAGTGAGACAGGCAGTGAGACAGGTAAGACAGGCAGTGAGACAGGCAGTGAGACAGGCAGTGAGACAGGCAGTGAGACAGACAGTAAGACAGGCAGTGAGACAGGCAGTGAGACAGAAAGTGAGACAGGCAGTGAGACAGGCAGTGAGACAGACAGTGAGACAGGCAGTGAGACAGGCAGTGAGACAGGTAAGACAGGCAGTGAGACAGACAGTGAGACAGGCAGTGAGACAGGCAGTGAGACAGGTAAGACAGGCAGTGAGACAGACAGTGAGACAGGCAGTGAGACAGGCAGTGAGACAGGCAGTGAGACAGGCAGTGAGACAGGTAAGACAGGCAGTGAGACAGACAGTGAGACAGGCAGTGAGACAGGTAAGACAGGCAGTGAGACAGGCAGTGAGACAGGTAAGACAGGTAAGACAGGCAGTGAGACAGGCAGTGAGACAGGCAGTGAGACAGAAAGTGAGACAGGCAGTGAGACAGGTAAGACAGGCAGTGAGACAGGCAGTGAGACAGACAGTGAGACAGGCAGTGAGACAGGCAGTGAGACAGGTAAGACAGGCAGTGAGACAGGTAAGACAGGCAGTGAGACAGACAGTGAGACAGGCAGTGAGACAGGTGAGACAGGCAGTGAGACAGGCAGTGAGACAGGCAGTGAGACAGGTGAGACAGGCAGTGAGACAGGCAGTGAGACAGGCAGTGAGACAGGTGAGACAGGTGAGACAGGAAGTGAGACAGACAGTGAGACAGACAGTGAGACAGACAGTGAGACCGGTGAGACAGGAAGTGAGACAGGCAGTGAGACAGGCAGTGAGACAGACAGTGAGACAGGCAGTGAGACAGGCAGTGAGACAGACAGTGAGACAGACAGTGAGACAGACAGTGAGACCGGTGAGACAGGAAGTGAGACAGGCAGTGAGACAGGCAGTGAGACAGACAGTAAGACAGGCAGTGAGACAGGCAGTGAGACAGACAGTGAGACAGGCAGTGAGACAGGCAGTGAGACAGACAGTGAGACAGGCAGTGAGACAGGCAGTGAGACAGACAAGTAATTGTTTTGCAAGTCACAAGTCAGTCTCGAGTCTTTGCGCTCAAGTCTGAGTCAAGTCTCAAGTCTTTGCGCTAAAGTCACAAGTCAGTCTCAAGTCTTTGCGCTCAAGTCTGAGTCAAGTCTCAAGTCTTTGCACTCAAGTCACAAATAAGTCTCAAGCCTTTGCACTCAAGTCACGAGTAAGTCTCAAGTCTTTGCACTCAAGTCACAAGTAAGTCTCAAGTCTTTGCACTCAAGTCACAAATAAGTCTCAAGTCTTTGCACTCAAGTCACGAGTAAGTCTCAAGTCTTTGCACTCAAGTCACAAGTAAGTCTCAAGTCTTTGCACTCAAGTCACAAGTAAGTCTCAAGTCTTTGTGCTCAAGTTCAAGTCAAGTCCAAGTCCTAAACTTTGAAAAACCGAGTCTTAAACAAGTCATTATGTGCTTTTCACCAAATGTAATGACACCCATCAACAGAATAATACTTAATAATCAAACTGCTCTTTATTGGTCACAATCTGTTGGTTTTCTATTTTAAGAGGGATCAGCAAGGTGTTGGAGACCCCTGAATTAAAGTATCACGTCACCTCAAGTCAGAAGGCTCAAGTCCAAGTCAAGTCCCGAGTCATTGGTGTTCAAGTCACGTCAAGTCAGAAGGCTCAAGTCCAAGTCAAGTCCCGAGTCATTGGTGTTCAAGTCCAAGTCGAGTCGCAAGTGTTTTGTGATTTTGTCAAGTCGAGTCCAAAGTCATCAAATTGGTGACTCGAGTCCAAGTCATGTGACTCGAGTCCAAGTCATGTGACTCGAGTCCACACCTCTGGTATTTACCCCTCAGCTTGGGAACCAACATACTGTAGGTAATAGATAAAGTTAGAATCAATCCACCTGCAGCAGGTATGATAAATGAAAGTCACCTTTTAGGAGGCAGATCACAGCGGAGCTTCAGGTACATCAGCAGCCTGCAACACAAACAACAATAACATTCATAAAACAAACAAACAACCTTAACATTAAGAAAAACAAAAGAAACAAACAAACAATAGTCAGTAAAAAATATGGCTAGAAAGGGAATAAAATACATCACTTTTCATATGTATTAGTATATGTAAAATGTAATAAATATATATTTAAATATTTCCATAAGTATTTATTATTTGTATAATTTATCTTAATATTCCAATATTTTTTATTTTCCTAATTTATCATTGAATTATTTCTAAATATTTTAGATGACTCCTATAACTCTAATGTTTAATAACATTTAAAGGGGACCTATCATGCAAAAGTCACTTTGTGATGTCTTCTCTACATCAACATGTGTCCCCGGTGTGTCCCCGGTGTGTCCCCGGTGTGTCGGGGAACTCACGCAGCGTCAGAAAATAAAACCCTCTCTCTTTTCCTCCGTACCCAAATCTCTAAAAACGGGGGATCAACGGAGCTGATCCAGATTTGCGTCCGATATGACGTAATATCTGAAATGTGGACCCACGGCCCTATCAGAAAGTTGCTATCAGAAACAATGCCCGACTGTTTTGGACGTAATATGGTCGGTGTTTACATTAGCATCGCTAACACTCAGAGCTAACCTGTACTGGAGAGCATGTGTGTGAAGAAGCAGGAAATAAAAAGGAACTCACCTTGTGGTATAACCGGCAAGAGAGAAAGCCTTTGAGCTCCATACTGTTCAGAAAGAATCCTTGATAATCCATGATATGGCGTTTCATCACGGCAGTATTTAGTTTAGACAGTAGCTGCCGGGTCCCGCATGAGCTCAGCCCCCTCCTTTCTTATTTTGTATCCATTTTTTATTTTTTTAAAGCTTTATACATAAAATCAGATCTTTAGAAACAGGAAGTGAAACAGAGGGATATGAGGCGTGGCTAGAATGGGTGATCTGTTTGGTATTTTGAGCAAAACACTTCATAGACATGTTTTTTATATATTTTTATATTTCTGAGACCCATGCTGATGCCTACAAATAGAATGATAGGTGACCTTTAACATACAATTACTCCTCTTATTACACCATTTGTTTTGCCCCCATCATTTTCCACACTGCGTTTATTAGCAACATACATTTTTCACTTTCTAATAAGGAATGAATATAGTTTTGATTATTATGGGATGTTTTGACATACTTCCCCCCGCTGTCTCTCTCGATGGTGGGAAAGAGACGGAAAGGAGGCGCTGACGGGAGAACATCACTCAGCTGGTACTGCATCACTGTTTGCTGAGGAAGAGGAGGAAGAGGAAGAGGAAGAGGAGGAGAGGAGGAGGAGAGGAGGAGGAGGAGGAGGAGGAGGAGGAGGAACTTTATTTATCTAGTACAAACTGTATAAACTACAACACAAAGTGTGTATCATATTGTGTCTGCCCTCCTGCAGTCAGACAGAGTTAATACAACAATGAATGTTAAACAGAGCGGTGCAGGGATGACGTGTTTACCCTGAAGGAAGCTGCTGGTTCCCTCCACAAAGAGCAATAGGATTTCTCCAGAGGATTTAGGAAAATAGCTGGAAATAAGGTCTGTGGAAAACGAACCTGTTTGATAAATGCACGTTTTGTTCAGCCGGATAATCTCCACATGTCTACCCTACTTTCATAATGTTCTAATCATAAATCTAATGTCCAGAAGCAAAATGCTAACGTTATGCTATCAAGGAACTACAGCCGAGTCCAGCAGCACGACTTCAACGTCACGCCAACTTAAGATCCATATTCAAACATACAGATTCTAAATGGTACGAGTTGAAGCGTTTGTTTGAACACTTTGCAGGAGGCAGGTACTTGCTTTCAAGCAGAACAGGGCAAACTAACTTAGAGGAGTGTTTACGTGTTCGGCGTAATGACGTACAACGGCCTCCACAACTTCTGTAGTCCTATTCAGCCACTCTGTAACAACCATCGTTTTTCAGACACGTCAACTCTTCAGAAATCACCAGTGGGGTCACTGCTGATGGATTTAATGTCGTAGAACAACACGTGATCCGTCTCTTCAATGTGTCTCACCCACAGACCTTATAGAGAGGCGAAGTCCCTCCCTTTCCGGGGGACCTCCATGGGACCTTATTTCGGAAAAATTATGTATTGAAGTCAATGGCGAGAGAAAAGTTATCTTTCGATCCCGTTTGAATTGTGCCAAGAATTACACATATGATGTTTGTCAATTTAAAAGATAATTTTGCAACTCAAAAAAAAAAAAAGATTGCCGTAAAACTGAAGTAACACTTTTTTTTGTGTGAAACGGCTCAATGAACTACATCTCTGGTCTCACAACACCCCTGTCACCAAGATGGCCGTCACTACTGTCTTGCCAAACAAGGGATTGACTACCCTCACTATCACCACAATGTCCAGAAGAATGTCATGCAAAGCTGCCTGCCTGCCTGCCTGCCTTCGATTCTCCCTGAACGGCCTGATCTTTTTAATGTTCAATGTTAACCATTTGTGCAGATAGCATGAAGTAGAGAAGATCGCAGATGCTAATGTAGCGTTAGTGTTAGCATGTCTCCCCCGGGGGCATCCGGGCTTAAGCGGTGTATTATAGAATGATCACACCGGTGTGACAGTACTCTTCAAAGGGTTCACGAAATATGACTACTACTCTACTGTTTAACATGTTGGGTTACTTAATGTTACTTCATGTTAAGGCTAATAAAAATGACAAGGCTAAGGCTGTAATGCTAACTAACGTGCTAGCTACTAGCTAGGTAGCTAACTTGATCCAGCCATTCCTGGTCCTTTCATCAGACGGGAAGCGAAAGAACGAGCAAGACCCATTGCTGGTATGATTACAGCCTGGTACAAAGCACACAGGCATATTGTTAAAGTTATCTTATCTTAGCTATCTCTTATATTTAGTTGAGGAAAACAATGATGACACCATTATGACATCACTTACGCGACTCTGGGATTTGTAGTCTTTCTAGTTGCGTATTTTTCATAGTCTTATATTTCAACAGTTTTACGACAAACTGTGACTTTTTTTACTTGGAAATTATTTTTTTAAGATTGACAAACATCATGTGTGTAATTCGTGGCACAATTCAAACGGGATCGAAAGATAACTTTTCTCTCGCCATTGACTTCAATACATAATTTTTCTGAAATAAGGTCCCATGGGTTCCACCGGAAAGGGATGGACTTCGGCTCTCTATTTCCAGCTATTTTCCAAAATCCTATGGAGAAATCCCATTGGCTCTGAGACGAGGGAACAGGAAGTGGTGAAATGCTGACTCACTACCGGGTTTTAGTACTCGTTCCTGCACCTCTCTATAATGGTAGTGTGTCTGAGAGGAGCTGTGTCTCATGTGTCTGCCTCCAGCAGTGAGACAGTGTAATGTCTGACCTCTCCCTGGCTGGGGCTCAGTCTGAGGATCCTGCTGCTGTCAAACTCGTCCAGTTTCACAGCCTGATGGAAGCTCACCTCGTCCACTCTGACTGCTGCTCCGTAACCTGAGAGGAGACACAACCACGTATAACCACATCATCTACACAGAACCACGTCATCTACAGAACCACATCATCTACACAGAACCACATCATCTACAGAACCACGTCATCTACAGAACCACATCATCTACACAGAACCACGTCATCTACAGAACCACATAGACCCACACAGAACCACATATAACCACGTCATCTACAGAACCACATAGAACTACGTCATCTACAGAACCACATAGAACCACACAGAACCACATATAACCACGTCATCTACAGAACCACGTATAACCACGTCATCTACAGAACCACATCATCTACACAGAACCACGTCATCTACAGAACCACATCATCTACACAGAACCACATCATCTACAGAACCACGTCATCTACACAGAACCACACAGAACCACATCACCCTCTGAACATGTTGGTAGAATTTAGAGAATTATTATTAAAATCCTTATATAAATGTTCTTTTTGGTTGAATTGTTCGTCACTCAAACCTTTCTATGCAGATTTTAGTACTGAGATATTTCAAACAAATGGTGTTTAATCTCAGACTGAATTTGTGTTTGAGGGCGGTTACATCAGATCTTGACGCAGCAATATTTCTCAGTATTGTTTAGTCAACTGTCCTTCGTCATGATGTGTCAGCAGAGTACTGCAGGCTTCAGGAAGCAACGTGTAGTGAGGTGTTCAAGTTCACCCTGAAGTAACTTAGTAGATAAATAACGACCAAAAATAAAGAGAGGAAGAAAACATGGAAACCAATTTTCACTGGAAATTAAAGCTGACAGGACACACTGGTTTTATTTGGGGATGAGTGTGTGTGTGTGTGTGTGTGTGTGAGAGTGAGAGTGAGAGTGAGAGTGTGTGTGTGTGTGTGTGTGTGTGTGTGTGTGTGTGTGTGTGTGTGTGTGTGTGTGTGTGTGTGTGTGTGTGTGTGTGTGTGTGTGTGTGTGTGTGTGTGTGTGTTACCTCTGAGCTGTGACTTGCCGATGCTGAACTCCTCATTCAGACCAATCCGCATCTCTTTGGACAAAAGACAACAAATACATGTTAATTTGAATAAAATAAAATAAATATAAAGTCAATACGAAACAATAAATAAAAATGTCTTAGGAATTTTTATTTATGTATATATAATCTCACCTGAGCAGTTCGGCATGAAGCACTTGACTTTGATTTCTCCCTCCACGTCTGCCTTCATTAAAACTCCCTGCAGACAAGGTTTAAACATAAAAACATGAACAACACTGTAACAGCCAGCAGAGGCCTGTACTACGAAGCCGGATTTTCGCTTAGCGAGGTGACTTCAGGGTTAACGTGAACATGGATAGAATATCACCTCCCATCTTCAGAGCAATCTGACTATTATAACATTAGCTTTAAGAAAGCTTACTGAAATATCTGCCACAACATAAGTAACCGGATCAAAGTAACATTACGTACAGTCCGCGGCACTGTGAGTGCAGAGTATGACGCTGCGCTGTCAGTACGCTTGTCCATGTTTGTGATTGGTCAAATGTTGCTAGCCCCGCCCCTTTCATGTGAACGCGCTCTCAGCCAGAGAGAGAAACCCTGGCTTGAGTTACCGAGTTGATAACCAGCGTCGTAGGACCGCTTAGCGAGAGCGCGTTTGTTCTGGATTAGGTAAGCCAGAGAGATCAGGGTCTGTTGAACCGGCTTCGTAGAACAGCCTCAGGAGAATAAACAAAGTAATAAAGTAATTTTTGAAATCACAGAGAAGCAGGCGTTGGAAATTTAAAAACTGAAAATAATATGAACCCGTAAATGAGCAGAATAATAAATAACAAGAAGAGTTTAAAGCCTCTTTATTTCAGAGGTTTATTTTAATGTTGTTGCTCACGTTGGATCCGATGACGACAGACATCCTCTCGATCACGTCCACGAATATCTCGCTCTTCCCTCCCTGGAAAATAAAACAGACAAATGTAGGAAAGATTTATTCAGGAAGTCACTTTTATATATTTATATTTCCTGGAACATGTCGGTTATTTGATGTCACACCCAGCCCTGGAAAAATCTATTAACTTATACTACCAAATCTATATATAAAACTCATTAACTAAATACACATTTAAATGCCTCAGATTCTCTATCAAATAGATAGATAGAGAGATAGAGAGATAGAGAGAGAGAGAGATAGAGAGATAGAGAGATAGAGAGAGAGAGAGAGAGAGAGATGGATGGATGGATAGATAGTGATGAGTCATCAACAGGTGTTTGTTCACCTGCTCTCGGCTGCTCTGGATTGGTCGGCTGGCTGCTGAGCTCGGAGCCACTTTACTCTGCTGCGTCTCTGCTCCAAACTGTAAACAACAACAGGAGGGATAAACACATGAAATACAGTTGTGTGTGTGTCTGTGTGTGTCTGTGTGCTAGCATGAGTGTGTGTGTGTGTGTATGTGCTAGTGTGTGTGTGCTAGCATGATTGTGTGTGTTTGTGTATGTCTGTGTTTGTGTGTGCTAACGTGTGTGTGTCTGTGTATGTGTGCTAGCATGTGTGCTAGTGAGTGTACATGCTAGCGTGTGTGTGCGTGCGTGCGTGCTAGTGTGTGCTAGCATGAGTGTGTGTGTGCTAGCATGAGTGTGTGTGTATATGTGTGTGTGTGTATATGTGTGTATGTGTGTGCGTGCGTGTGTGTGTGCGTGCGTGCGTGCGTGTGTATATGTGTGCGTGTGCGTGTGTGCGTGTGTG